>JAVXUP010002222.1:0-149506 GCA_033070095.1 Escallonia herrerae | reverse complement strand
GGGGTGTTTTGGAAACAATTCAAAGCACAAGTCACCACGATGAGTGGGTACTAAACGAGGAACAAATACAACTATTACACCGTCAAAATTTATCTATGTTCACCGATCCCGGGATTTGGTCTCGACACGACGATTGCCTTATATCCGCTCTAGTTGAACGATGGAGGAGCGAGACGAACTCATTTCACTTCCGGTTTGGTGAAATGACTATTACATTAGAGGACGTCGGATTTATACTTGGAATCCCATGTCACGGCAAACCCATTACTTCGAGCAAAACGTCTGCATCCATAGCGAAGATGGCTAGGCAGTATTTCCCGGGAATTCCGAGGGAAGCTCTTACAACGAACGGCATCAAACTTAAATGGCTGAGAGAGCAGTATGGCGTGCTACCGGATGAATACACTCCTCACGATTTCGTGACGTATACGAAAGCATTCCTTCTGTATATTATTGGAGCCATATTACTTCCGACGCATTTCGAAAAACACGGTGCATCCGAAGTATATGGTGTTCTTGGAGGATCTTGAGGAGGTATACTCGTATTCGTGGGGTTCAGCTGTCCTTGCGCACCTATATCGAGCACTGCACAAAGCTACGAGAAAGGGTGCCAAGTCCATTGCCGCCTGCCTCACTCTATTACAGGTTTGAGCATTTATTTTCTTGGTTGACGTGTCAATATATTCGTAGCATCAATGTGCTAATTCCAGATAATGTTTGCATTCACAGGTTTGGTCTTACGAGAGGCTACCCACGGGTCGTCCACAACCGCGGGAATATTCCGATGAGACGTGGCCTAGGGTGTGGGCCTGGGGGCCTACGACCAACCGGAGGAGACGGGTAGACCCGCACCACCATCTAAAGTTCTATCGGGGGGAACTAGAGATACTCAATGCATCCCAGGTGACGTGGCAGCCATATAGCAAGGTGATGCATCGGTTGGATGAGTGGTGTTGGCAACTTCCGGTGTCGTACGTGCTGGCAGGTTTGGTTCGGGTGCCGCTTATTCACTTCGAAGTATGTGAGTTTCAGATGCCCGATCGAGCTATGAGGCAAGCTGGCTGTCTACAAGGGATACCAAAACCCGCTGTAGACATGCGGCCATACAGGAGTGGTCGAGGGCCGAACTTCGAGGTGCCTGATGCCTTGAATTTGTTGAGCGACGAGGTGCAACAGTGGAATACCTGGCAAGAAACATATGATAGCCTTGTATCGCTGAAGGCCGACAGCATCAGCATTGAGGAGTACTTGCAATGGTTTCTCAAGGTGACGCGCACGAGGGTGAATCGCCCTTCCCAGGCGAGGAAGACATCGTATGCGCCACGTGAGATCTATGACCAGTTCTGGGCATTGAACATTGTAAGTCATGCTAGTGTTGTTTCAATTTTTATTTGCGCACCTTATCTACCATGCCTGAAATGATTAGCCATATTTTGTATGCATGTTTTTTAGGTTGACCAGGGCACTGAGGTGTTCAAGCAGCTGGAGGGGTTTGACTGGTTTGTCGCGCAGGCTCCTGACAATCTCAAGAGGTCCATTGAGAGGTACAAGACTGAAGTTCAAAACTTTAGTCTTGCGTACCGGGGTTACCAAGGGGAGCCGTCTAGTCGCTTGCCTCCTGACGCGTACGACTATCAGCCCCAGAGTCAGGTGTGGGAGTCGTCTACTCGCTTGCCTCCTGACGCGTACGACTCTCAGTCCCAGAGTCAGGTGTGGGAGCCGTCTACTCGCTTCCCTCCTGACGCGTACGACTATCAGCCCCAGAGTCAGGTGTGGGAGCCGTCTACTCGCTTGCCTCCTGACGCGTACGACTCTCAGCCCCAGATTCAGGTGACCCAAGTAGGAATCCAGGCATCGCGCCCAAGCATCCGGTCGGATAAAGGACAACCGACGAAGCCATTGAGTCCGGCCAAAAGGGATTGGATCGACCGGCACTACTTTGGGCATGAGCCAATCGCTACAGCAGACTTTCCTGTTGCTTCATTCCTAGCTCACTCTGATCTAAGACTGTTGGCGCCGAACACAGATATTTCAAATTTTCTCATTGACGCTTATATAGATCTGCTCCGTGTTAGAGAGCTAAATTATAACCCCTGCCAAACTTTGAAGCTCAACATGTATGCCTCTTTTGTTATCCCCTTCATGGTGAATAGCATGAAGGAGTTCACAGAATGGAGGAGGAAGCGAGGGACAAGCAAGGGTGAATGGCGACCATCTGCAAACGTGCTTTCCTACTTGAACGCGGACTATCAATGTCACGCAGCTGAGGCGAACCTAATCATGCTACCTGCTCTTCATGCAAGCCACTTCTTCCTATTAGTTCTCTTTCCAGAGAATAAAGTGGTCCACATATACGATAGCCTAAGGGAAGACGGACCTGGTCGGCAGCTGGCGCAGATGTACTCCACGTACATCAATGCGGTGGTTAGTTTATATCTTGACCTTCGCTCATAGTCTATTCTTCTTGTTACATAGGCTTGATAACCTTTTTTATTGTTGGATGCAGACTACTATCATTCCACTAGCGTGTCGACATTTTAAGGGGGAAGCCATCACGAGCAAAACAATGATAGATCCTTGGACGGTCGTGACGATAGAAAACCGACCAAAGCAATATAACAGTCATGATTGCGGGATTTACGTCCTCAAGTACATGGACTACATAGCTCGCTCAGATGTGCTCGAATATGATACGTGGTCTCGAAACGATGCCTTGACGTTTAGATATAGGATAGCCTGGGAGCTGAAAAAGGGTGTAGCTAGACGCCTTCCTTACCATTATCCTGAGATGTAGTAGACGTTCGTATGTTTTATTATTACTATTGTTGGATTTTGGATATTAAGGTTTGAAATTGAATTAATGTGTCTCGTTTTTTCCCGAAATTGATACAAATGGGCTAACTAGCGTGCCTAAGGTGCAATGAGCAAAAAAAAAGTGACAAAAAAAATTACGTAATTTTTCGGAAGTTATGAATTGGGCCCTAAAGTGTGCCCGAACAGGCCCTTCATAGGAAAACCCAAAAAATAATGTGTCTCGTTTTTTTCCGAAATTGATACAAATGGGCTAACTAGCGTGCCTAAGGTGCAATGAGCAAAAAAAAGTGACAAAAAAAATTACGTAATTTTTCGGAAGCTATGAATTGGGCCCTAAAGTGTGCCCGAACAGGCCCTTCCTAGGAAAACCCAAAAAATAATGTGTCTCGTTTTTTTCCGAAATTGATACAAATGGGCTAACTAGCGTGCCTAAGGTGCAATGAGCAAAAAAAAGTGACAAAAAAAATGTAATTTTTCGGAAGTTATGAATTGGGCCCTAAAGTGTGCCCGAACAGGCCCTTCGTAGGAAAACCCAAAAAATAATGTGTCTCGTTTTTTTCCGAAATTGATACAAATGGGCTAACTAGCGTGCCTAAGGTGCAATGAGCAAAAAAAATGTGACAAAAAAAATTACGTAATTTTTCGGAAGCTATGATTCCACAAACCAAATCACAAATTTAAACATTATAAAAGTTCAATTTATACAACTGAAACATTAACCCTAACACTCATCATCATCATCGTCCTCCTCGACCATACTGCCAGGTTCGATACCTAACACTTTATAATGGTTTCTCTTGTCATGATCAGTCATCTTATTACACAACGCACACTTTCGCAATTTTTTTTGACCCGTTGCTTCTTCAATCGGATTCTTCATGCGTATTGCTCGTTTTCGCCCTTTTGTTTGAGAAATAATTGGATCAAAAATGTCGTCCTCCTCACCTTGCAGGCTAGTGCCGTCAATGACTGGCTGTGAAGCTCGATTGAATCTACCGGCTGGAGTCGTCCGACTAGTCGGAGTGTCCCGTCTTTCTGGTAATGCCATCCTAAACTGTGCAAGGTTAGCCTTATCCCGTGCGGCTGCTTCAACTTGATACCTGTACCCATCAAATGTTGACGCTGCATCCAATGATAAACCGTGCATGATGTTACAAAGGTGATTATATCGCAGCGTCTCAGATTGCTCGAAATCAACTGAAACATTGGGCACGTAAGGAATGTGACCGTGGACTCTATTGGCTTCCTTCGTCCACCGTTCCAAGATATACTGTGGAGGGATTTCACGAGCATTCTTGGCGCTAAAAACCCTCAACGCGTGTCGACAAAGTATACCTTTATGCTCAAACAGTTGACAGTTGCAATTAACCAACCCGGTGTCCATACAAACTGCTACGGTAAAATGTCTTCTGCTCCTCGGAGCCGACGAAGAGCACGGATTGGCGAAATTCGTCACATTTGTCAAAGCATAAACCTTGATCACTCTGGTGGAATACTCGTGCAACTTTGTCATGCTATATTGATTCGACTTTAGTAGTTCCTCTTGAAACTGTCTAAACATTTCCTTGGTATAGACTTGAGCCGCATGAGCCTCCAAAGGTGAAAAAACTACTATGGCTCTTTCTCTGTAAACTGTAGCCGCGTCGGCTTCTCTCTCAAGGAAAAATTGCTTGTCAAGGGCTTTCTGCATCTCTAGTACGAACTCTGTTATACTTGAAGAATGGCCTACGTACCCATCAAAGAATGCATTCATACCTTCGCTTCTCGAGGTCGTAGTCATTCCGGCTGCAAAAAACTTCTTGGTGTAGGCACCGACCCACTGTGTCTTGATCTCATACAACGATTGTAACCATTCATGATTGTGCAAATGGTAGTCATCCATTAACTTGGCCCACCTCTCCTCGAACACGTCTACCGTCAACGATTTCTTCACACATGTATTAAAGTCAGTCTTGAATGTCGGATGGTTTGCATATACATTGTGAAGCCGTTCGGGATATTTGTTGCTTATGTGCCATGTGCACAGGCCATGGTGAGTATCTGGAAGGACCTTAGCGATTGCATTTTTCATTGCCAGATCTTGGTCGGTGATGATGGTCTTTGGAGGAATATGATACATTGCTTTAAGCCACGTTTCAAATAACCACGTAAATGACTCCTCCGTCTCATCCCTAAGCAGGGCAAAGCCAAACAAGATTGACTGATAGTGGTGGTTCACCCCGGTGAACGGAGCAAAAGGCATAGAGTACTTATTTGTGCGGTATGTGGTGTCAAACGTCACAACATCCCCAAAATTTTGGTAAGCAGCTCTAGAACGGGCATCCGCCCAAAATATAGTACTAATGCGGTTCTCATCATCCAGTTGGAGACTATAGAAAAAGCCAGAATTCTCACTCTGAAGGTGCCTGAAGATATCAAGTGTAGCTTGAGAATCACTCTTACCGAAAGACTCTCTCCTCTGAGCACGAAGTTCATTTCGAAGGTCTACTTCGTTGAAACTCAACTTGTCAATCCCCCCAGCCTGGCTTGAGAAAACCCCCATCATTCTAGAAGGTGGAATTTTAGCCTCGGCCATTGTAAATATCAGTTGTCTGTGTGCCGCGCTTATTTCTCGGTGTTGATGAATTTGACCAATCTTACTAGGGGTCATCAACTGATGATTATGGCTCAACTCCACTCCCGTCACAACCCAATGGTTTTCATTTTTTTGGTGTACTGCATACACATGGGCCTTGCAGCCAGTACCCTGAAATGTGTCGCGTTTTCTTTGTCTTGATGGCCCTTCGTCACTGATCCGAACAACCGGGGGTACATACGGTGCTCCTCTATGACACTCAAATAGTCTTCCACAAATTTGATCTGTATTCGCCCGTTTTCTAGTAGTCTTAGTTCTAATACCGAAACCTATCGTTTTCGAATATGCTCTATAGTATGCTTCAACTTCGTCCAGTGTTTGAAAAACTTGACCCAAGTAAGGTGGATCAGAATCTTCACAAAAAGTATTTCCTCCAGTTGCATCCATATTTATACTGAAATCTAAAAAATAAAAATTATATCATTCTCAACAAGTCATAGAATTAAATAAAATAAAAATAAAGACTCTTTCCTCCAGTTGCGGAAAATTTTACAATGTTCAATTACCAAAATACCCCCGATGAGCGGCAAATTACCGAAATGCCCCCGGGGGTTCATTATCACCCTAACACCCCAAACCAGCTTCAAAACAACCTTTCAGGTGTTTTACTTACATTTCTGGACTAGAAAGTCCTTTGAAAAACTTAACACCGTAAAATTACCAAAATACCCCTCTCGGGTGGTAAATTACCAAAATGCCCCTGGCATCAGAACAATCTCAAAAGTGCATTGAAATGCTATTTTAAGCTTCCCGAATTCATTCTTGATCTAAAAAGTATTCTACGGACTTTTTGCCCAAAAATCCCGAACCGGTGTCCGGATCGAGCGCTTAAAAGCCCGTTCGGCCAAAAAAATAGCTAACGACTTCGGAATGGCCCGAATTCCTGGGGGATGGAACTTCCCAACATCCTAGGGTTCTCATAAAAGTTTCGGCGAAATCGCGCTGGCTTGATATTTTAAATTACAGTGCAAAGTTACAAGGTTTCCCGTATCAGTTAACCCCTTTCCAGTATTTGGAAAAAACTGAAATTTTTCCCAATATAGATCTTTTAAAAATAACTAGGGTCTCTTTTTCGCACTTTGGCAAAATCTAGCTCTAGATATTTTTTATAAATTCGTGAAAAATCCTAATTTAGACGCCCTAAAAAATCGCTATTTTGGAATCTATAAATGTAATACCGCTCATCCGATCTCCGATTGATCTGATTTTTGTTTCCTTCAATTTGTATTTTCGTTATCTTCGATTTGAGTCTACAATGACTATTTTTGAACTTTGAAATTAACATTGAATTATAAGAAAACCCAAAAAATACTTACTTGTTTTGACTTGATATATTTAAAGAAAAATCCACCGATCTTCTAGCGTAAAATTTTTTTGTTTGTATTGTTGTAGGTGAGATATGGAGTATGAAGATAGTTGGTAAAGATGATGGAGAGTGGAAGAAAGGGTTCGAGGAGGAGGGATTATAAAGAGAAAAAAGTGAAGGAAAGAGAAGAAAGAAGACAGAAAAAAAATCCGTGAGTGAGGGGGAAGGACACCACGTGGCATCACGGGAGGGGGAAGGGGGGCATCACGGGGGAAGGGGGCCATGGGGGGCATCATGGGGGGGACACCACGTGGGGGGGTGGGGGGACCGCAACACTTTGTTGCGGTTGGCATGCCAACCGCAACAAAGTGTTGCGATTGGGCATGGAGGGGGGACGGGGCCACGTGGCGGGGGAAGGGGATGCCACATGGCGGGGGAGAGGGGGACGGGGACATGTGGCGGGGAATTGGGAAGGGGGACCGGGGGAAGGGGGGAAGGGGGAGGGGGCCATGAGGGGGCGCAACCGCAACAAAGTGTTGCGGTTGTGTATTTGCGAGTAATAATTGCAATCGCTACTCTTTGTAGCGGTTTGGTGGAGAAATTTTATTTCTCCACCGTCGATAGGGATCGGCTCCCATATATATATATATATATATATATATATATATATATATATATATATATATATATATATATATATATGGGAGCTGATCCGTTGATAGCGCTAGCAAAATGAGAGATCTTGCTAGCGCGATCTGACCGTCCATCCCGAAGGGATGGACGGCCCAGATCGCTTTTGTAGCGCTGTCAGGGATGGACGGCCCAGATCGCGTATTTTTGCGGCGCTGTCAGTCGTCCGCTACACAGTGTAGCGGACGGACCTTTTTACCATTTTGCCCCTGCTCCCCCCTCCGCTACACTGTCTAGCGGACCACTTTCTTGGGCCCACATTGACAGCCAAAAAGTCGTCCGCTAGACAGTGTAGCGGACGACTGACTCCGTCAATGTCAGTCCTGTCGATGCACGACTGTTACTTTGTCATTATCCCACCGTCCGCTAGACAGTGTAGCGGACCGTTTTTCCCTTTCTTTACTTCGAAACCCTTATTCATTCCTTCTAAACTGCTATTCATTCCTTCTTCTCACAATTCTTCTAGCGGCGTTGGCAAGTAGATCGGCGCAATTTCTTCTCAAGAAATCCTTTATTCGACGAATCAATCACGTAAGTTCACAAACCAATCCTTTATTTGTTCATAATCTAGAGTTGTTATCGCGGCTTATGCATGATTTTGAATGTGTGCGCGGTGCATTGTGCTAGCGTTTGTCAATATATCTATACATATATATAGATTATATATGTGTATTGCGTATTATTTGTTCATGTGATTTCACTTGTAAAATCCCATTCCGTGTCTGTTTGTATCTATGTACATTGCATATACACAGCATGTGAACTTATGTGAGTATTATCTGATCACATGCTAGCGTTGACTGTGCTAGCGTTGTATGTTTGAGAATGTTTACGCTTCCAACCTTGCCGTTTTGCATAATTTCAGTTGCGAAAAATGGATTTCAACCCTGGACCAGAAGATCCGTCCGTATTATACGACCAAGCAAACCATATCAGTACGCTCATATGGGATGGTGGAGTAAGATACTTATTTTATCAACTTTGTTATTCTTGGGAACGTTGTATATCGTTTAATTTGCTTAAATTGTATTTATTAATTCGTAGGAAAGAGCACTTCTCAACACGGTAGAAGTATCCGATAATTTTAAAGCATGGAAATTGAACAGAACCCAGAAAAGATTACTGCGTGGGATTGGGTTTGGGATTTTCACGCGTGGGCAGATCTTTCAACAACTTGACCGGCACTTAATAGGTGCCCTTGTTGAAAGGTGGAGAAGTGAAACGAATACGTTTCACTTCCCTCTCGGAGAGCTGACAATTACCCTAGAAGATGTAGGGTTCATCTTAGGGTTACCGGTGACGGGGCGGCCGGTAATAGCTCCTCCGTCGGAAGCAACGAATAAGAGGACCGCTAGGGACTTCTTTACTTCGATACCCCAGGATCAATTTAGCACTGGGGGTATCAAGTTGAAATGGTTGGTAGATACCTACAAGGTTCTGCCGGATAACTACACGGATCAGATGCTTGTGCTGTACACACAAGCTTTCCTCTTGTGGGTGATGGGGGCAATTCTGTTCCCAACAACGTCGAAGAATACCGTCAGCGTCAAATATTTACCGTTGTTGGGTAACCTGCTGGAGGTTGGGGATTATGCCTGGGGAGCCGCAACTCTTGCGTACCTCTACCGAGCATTGCACAAGGCAACGAGGCCCGACTCCAAAGCGATATGTGCATGTCTCTCGCTATTGCAGGTATATCATACAATTCTTGATTACTTGCTCGTTTCTTTTTTTTTGGGTTGAATTGACAATAAAATTTGACGATACTTTATTTAATTTGTCTTTGCTCTCAGGTGTGGTCTTATGAACACCTTGCTACCGGCGCACCCACGCGTAGGGACGGAACCGATAATGTGTGGCCTCGGTTGTGCGCCTGGGAGTACAGCCGGAAGGACAGCCACTACCAGAGGAGAGACGATCCCCATCACAACATTACGTACTATCGGGGGGAGCTCGACTCGTTATCTCCTGGCCAGATGCGATGGGCACCGTACAAACATTTGGCGCGACGGGTGGGAGAGTCGTTCGTCTTCACGCTCTCCGGGTTGCAACGCACACCCCTGATCCACTTCGAGGTCGCAGAGTGGCAGCTGCCAGATCGCGCTATGCGCCATTTTGAGTGCCTGCAGGGGTTGCCAGCCGGCGCGCCGGATATGAGGCTTAACAGGAACCCACCGGGTGTCCCTCGGTTTGGCAAGGCAAATGCGCACGACTTGTGCGCACGAGAACTTGAGGTTTGGGATTCCTGGCAGGACACGCTGGCGGCCATTGTGTCGGAGCCTGACCCCGTGATCAGTATCGAACAGTACAATGGGTGGTACTACCGCATCACCCGGAGGAGAGTAGCTCCAGTAAGGTTTGAACGCGGGGAGAAGTACCACCCTAGGGGTCAGATCGATGAGCACATGGCATACAATCTGGTAAGTTGGCCAATAAGTGCTTTAATTGAACTTGATGATTCTAACTGTGTATGAAGTTACTTATTTATTATCTCTCTGGATGTAGGTTAATGCCTCGTTCGCCTTCTTCCAGAAGTTGCGCGAGCGGAAGGATTTGGTGGATGCAATGGGCGAGGAGCTTCGCCAACAGGCTGATGCGTTGGCGTATGGCTGCGGGAATTTTTTACACCAAGCATCGGGCCAGCCTTCCGGCGTCAGCCCGGGAATGGGTTATCCGGGGTGGCAGCCCCCATATGTGAGCGAGGGATACACCGATCCCTCGGGACAGACTTCGGGAGTGAGCCAGGGATATGGTGGTCCCTCTGTACCGGGAATGGGTGGTGATTGGGGACAGCCAAGCACCATGGGCCAGGCTCAAGCGCCGTGGGAAGACTACAGTGTGCCCTCCTTCTCTTTGCTATTGGACTCGGAACCCCAACCCTTCTCTCAGAGTCAAGTCACGCAAGACTGGGGTTTCGGACACATCAGTCTGTCGGAGACACTGCCTATTGTCCCGTGGGCAGGACCATCTACTGCCGAAGGAGGGCAATATCCCCCGGTCGACCCCCCCGAAGGAGTGCAATATCCCCCCGTCGACCCCCGAGGGCAATATCGCAAAGGGCATCCAGTGAAGCCCCTAAAGCCGCATAAATGCCAAATAATCAGAGAGCGTTATTTTAGCGGCTTCCCCCGGGACAAAGCGTTGTATAGTGTGAATCATCCGGAGGGCATGGATTACACTTGCGAGTGGGGAGAAATGGCCTCCCTGGCTCCGGGGAGTTGGTTAGACAACGGTGTCATCTCCACATACGTGGAGATTCTGAAGGAAAGGGGTCGGGAGCGGCTGAACGAGTACCCGGCCATTTTTTTGGTTGATGCCTTTTTTCATAGCCTCCTAGTGTCTGAATGGCATGAGTGGGTCGAGCAAAGGCGGAAGAAAAAGTTGAGCCAGTGGAGACCGTCCGCTAACCTACGAGCGTATCTTGCTAGGGATAGTCCAGTGAGCGCAAGTGTTGCCGACGTGTTTCTAATCCCATTTTTAGGGGAAAGCCACTGGTACTTGGTTTGCTATGAACCGGTGGAGAAAGTCGTATCGGTGATCGACAGTCTCCACGACGATACCGCCTTTATGCCTGTGCTGCAGATGTACAAAGCCCAGTTGGACTCAATGGTAATATTACGATTGTTGTTTAACAGTTATTGTAACTTGGCATAAATGTTAACTCGTGTCTTACGCCGTTTTGTGTTTCTCGCAGAATATATTTTGTGCAATGGTCAATGGTATCCGTGGTAACCCTGTACCGGCGCGGCCAAAGCTCGATTGGCGACTGAAGAAGAGGAGGCCCAAGCAACGTAACACTTCGGACTGCGGCGTTTTCCTTTGCATGTACATGGATTACATTTGCCGGTCCGAGAGCCTCAAGGCGGCGGTGTGGAGCCAAGCAGAAGTAGACACCTTTAGATATAGAAGCTTGGCAAATTATGAAAGGCCGGCCTAGAGCGGTTAGGTATATTGTAAATCCGGCAAATGCCGAGAATCCCTCCCAACATGATTCCCCCAGTTGACATTGTACCATTACACTGTCAATTTTTTTTAATAAACTATGATTATTTAGAAAGCTCTCATTGATTTGTGTTGAAGATTATTGATTGATTGATTTGTCTGATTTCCGTTGAAGATGATTTGAGTTTGGTTTTTTTGGCTCTCATTGAGAATGATTGAAAGGTGGAAAACAAAATGTGTAGCGGACAATTTCCAAGTGTTGGGGTAAGACATTCTGCTTGTCCGTCCGCTACACAATGTAGCGGACAGTGGGGAAGTGAAAATTTTCTAAGTGTTGGGTTAAGACATTCTGCTGGTCCGTCCGCTACACAATGTAGCGGACAGTGGGGGAGTGAAAATTTTCCAAGTGTTGGGTTAAGACATTCTGCTTGTCCGTCCGCTACACAATGTAGCGGACAGTGGGGAAGTGAAAATTTTCTAAGTGTTGGGTTAAGACATTCTGCTTGTCCGTCCGCTACACAATGTAGCGGACAGTGGGGAAGTGAAAATTTTCTAAGTGTTGGGTAAGACATTCTGCTTGTCCGTCCGCTACACAATGTAGCGGACAGTGGGGGAGTGAAAATTTTCTAAGTGTTGGGTTAAGACATTCTGCTTGTCCGTCCGCTATACAATGTAGCGGACAGTGGGGAAGTGAAAATTTTTAAGTGTTGGGTTAAGACATTCTGCTGTCCGTCCGCTACAATGTAGCGGACACTGGGGAAGTGAAAATTTTCTAAGTGTTGGGTTAAGACATTCTGCTTGTCCGTCCGCTACACAATGTAGCGGACAGTGGGGAAGTGAAAATTTTCTAAGTGTTGGGTTAAGACATTCTGCTTGTCCGTCCGCTACACAATGTAGCGGACAGTGGGGAAGTGAAAATTTTCTATGTGTTGGGTAAGACATTCTGCTTGTCCTTCCGCTAAACAATGTAGCGGACAGTGGGGGAGTGAAAATTTTCTAAGTGTTGGGTTAAGACATTCTGCTGGTCCGTCCGCTACACAATGTAGCGGACAGTGGGGAAGTGAAAATTTTCTAAGTGTTGGGTTAAGACATTCTGCTTGTCCGTCCGCTATACAATGTAGCGGACAGTGGGGAAGACATTCTGCTTGTCCGTCCGCTACACAATGTAGCGGACAGTGGGGAAGTGAAAATTTTCTAAGTGTTGGGTTAAGACAATGTAGCGTGATGCAGTTTTAATAAATTGGCGCCCGAAGACTTGTTTTAGCGACGGAATCAACAATCTCAATATCGATAAACAATAAATAACGTACGATTCACAATCAACGATCTCAATATATTGAGGGTATCTCAAACGGCACAATTAAGCGAGAAAAAATTTGGAAACATAATGAACATGTATACAATAAATTTGGTTATTATTAATAAATTAGGGTTCACATTGGGGGAAAGAAATTTTTTCACAAGCGCTCCGATCAAAGATTACAACTTGAAAATCCCACCACCCAAGGTGTTCAAACACTACAAAGTCCCCGAGTTCGAGGCCATGCTGGCGCACGAAGACGTTCCAACCCTCTGCGAATTGCTTTTTTTGGGGTCGGCCGGGCTTCAGCTTGATTTCAACCTGCCAGGCCCCCTTGCGGCTATATAATCTTGAACTGTCATGAATTGTTGTAAATTGATTGGTAAAGGCTTCCGGTATGTCCTAACAAACACAATACAAAAAATAGGTTAGTTTTTAACCAAAAGATCAAACTTTTAACACACGAAAATACAGAGAAAGAGGGATGGCCTACAAGTTCATTCTCAAATCCCGGCATCATGACTTTGAAAAAGTGTTTGCCTGCCAGGTGCAAGTTGCCAATAAAATCGTAGGTGGTCTCCGATCCAGAAGCCATCGAGGTCGGCGATGAGGGGAGGACGGTGGTGTCGCCGGAGATGTGGGTCGCCGTAGATGGGGTAGCGGCTTGGGTTAGATGTTCGAGAGAGAGAGAGAGAGAGAATATAGCGAAAGAGAGAGAGAATATAGCGGACTGATAAAAGCTGATTGCCCGTTTTGATTAATATATATAATAGGATAGAGGTCCGCTACATTGTATAGCGGACATAAATGAAAACCAAAAGTTTTTCTGCGATGACGTCCGCTACATTGTATAGCGGACATAAATGAAGACCAAAAGTTTTTCTGCGATGACGTCCGCTACATTGTATAGCGGACATAAATGATGACCAAAAAATTAGGACTATGCATATCCGTCCGCTACATCAGAAATCGCTACATCAGAAAAAGAAAAAAAAATTCCAGTATTCGGTCGAAAAATTATTACAAATGTCAAACTTATATAAAAATTATTACAAATGTCAAACTTATACAAAAAATTAAAGGTCCACTGCAGCTTGTTCGTCCTCATCTTCGGCGTCATCTTCTTCCCCATCTTGCAAACCCCCTGGACTTATCCCCAGTGCCTTGTAATGGTTCCGCTTGTCGTGGTCGGTCATTTTGTTGCACAATGCACACCTTCGCAGCTTTTTAGGTTGAGTTGCCGTTTCAATTGAGCTTTTCATCCGCGTAGATCTCTTGCGGCCTTTCGTTTGCGATATAATTGGATCCAACGGCCGGATATCATTGTCGCCTTCCTCCCCCGGCTCGTCATCTTCGGATTCCGTCGTAGGCTCGGTGTCAACCGCATTGGTGACTGAAGCTGCTTCCAACTGGTCGACGATGGGCTCTTGCTGCTGAGCTACCTCGAGGAGATGTTTATAACCGACCATTGTAGCAGCAGCCTTTACGGACAAACGGGTGAACATCGTCACCAGATGATTATACCGCAACGTCTCTGATTCTTCAAAGTCAGTATACGGGTGCTCCGGAAAGGAAATGGTACCGTGCAACCTGTTTGCACCTTTCGTCCACCGTGGCAAGACGTATTTATCGGGGATTGTCCTGATATTCTTCTGGGTGAAAAACAGAATGTGTCTACACAGGATGCCATGGAACTCAAACTTCTTGCAAACACACGTCACCGAGTCCGTCAATGTGTCGTGGCTCACCGTATAAATTCTGCGCAGCTTCTCAGGGACGAGGTCATTCACGAGCGAATAAACCTTGTACTCACGCGTAGACATTTCTGCCACCTTGTTTATACTGTATCGTCCCGATTTTCGCAGCTCTACTTGGTATAGCAAGAAGATCTCCTTCGTATAGACTTTGGCACCGTTCAGCTCCAGCGGGGTCTCTAGCAACCTTCTCCTTTGTTTGTACGTTGTTGCAAAGTCGGCAGCCCTTTCTTTTACGAACAACGAAGCTACCGCTTTTTGTGCGGATGCAACGAAAGTCTTCAAATTGGTAGTTGTACCCACATAACTATCGAACGTGGCATTCATAGATTCACTCCTGCCCGTCGTTTTCATGCCCGCTGAAAAATACCTCCTCGTGTAAACGCCAATCCATTGCTCTTTGCGCTCGTACAAGTGCCGGAGCCACTCGTTGTCTTGCAATGAGTAATCCCGAACAAGCTTTTCCCACCTCTCCTCGAATTCCTCAATCGTTAACGACTTGGTAACGCACTTGTCAAAATCCTGTTTAAAGTCTGGATACTTTGCGTACACGTGATGCAGACGTTCCGGGTATTTGTTGCTTATGTGCCAAGTGCACAAGTTGTGCCGGGTGTCTGGGAAGACGGTCGCAATAGCCTTCTTCATTGCCAAATCTTGATCGGTGATGATCACTTTGGGTGCTTTGAAGTTCATTGCTTCCAGCCACGTCCTAAACAACCATACAAAAGAACTCTCGCTCTCGTCTATGGGTTCGGACAGCGTTACGAACGTCTGTCGTGTTAAAGTTTAAATTTTGAATTCCCCCAGCCTGTTTAGCAAGAACATTAACAATCTCAGTAGGTCCAATTCGCGCATTGCTCATTGTGTGAATTAGGCTCCTCGCGACCTTACCCATCTTCTTGTGTTGATGCATCTGACTCACCTTAGAAGGAGTTACTAACGGGTGATTGTGTGCCAGTTCCAGGCTGGTAATAAGCCAATGATCATGATTGGCTTTGTAGCTTACGAACATCTTGACCTGGCAATTTGTGCGCTCAAAGCAGTCCCGTCTTCTACGCGAATATCCTATTTCGTCATCACTGTCATCATTGCCTACGCGTGTCTCATTTTGCTGTGGATTTCTGCCCCTATGACACTCGTATAAGCGAGAGCATATCTTTTTTGTTACGTTGCTTGTTCTTGTAGTCTTTATTCTAATGCCAAAACCAACCCTCAATGAATACGCTCGAAAACATTCTTCAGCTTCTTCCAATGTTTGAAACGTTCGTCCTAGATACGGATCACTAGCATCTACGGGGACGTTGGAGCTCGACACGAAATCAGACATTGTGAAACAAGACCTGTGTAGAAATAGACTACGCTTAACAATCAAATGGCATTTCTAACTGAAAATATTACCTAAAAATTACCTTGGCGAATAGACCAATTTAGGATGACAAACATACCGTATGCATAACCCCTGAAAGTGTCTCCAAATTAACAATTATTAATTTATTGAACATAACAAATTAAAATTACTAAGATAAATAGACGAATTCATCATGCCAAAAAATCGAATTAAACTATAATTTTATTTAGAGTTAACAAATTACACCTTTTTATGAACATCATGTCTAGAACATCACAAATTGAAGAATAGAGTGACAAATTTCTAGAACATAAAAAAAAATCTATACTTTTTTGTCCGAACAAAATAAAATTATATTTTACCATTCAATCCATAAAGAAAACTTCACCATTCGCAAACTTACCTTACTTGAGTGAAGCTTGAAGCAAGTTTTACTCGAAGCTTGAAGGGAGCTGAAAATGGAAGCGAGTCCGAAGGAGAAGAAAATTGTAGCCGAAGGAGCTTGAGGAATTCCGACAACCCGTCGTGTGTAGAAATAAAGGTACAAACACGTGGAAATGTGTCAGTTGTGTCAGGGAAGTCAGTCGTCCGCTACACTGTCTAGCGGACGACTTTTTGGCTGTCAACGTGGGCCCAAGAAAGTGGTCCGCTAGACAGTGTAGCGGAGGGGGGAGCAGGGGCAAAATGGTAAAAAGATCCGTCCGCTACACTGTGTAGCGGACGACTGACAGCGCCGCAATATATATATATATATATATATATATATATATATATATATATATATATATATATATATATATATATATATATATATATATATATATATATGCATTGAGCATATGGTAGCGTTGTATGTATTATGCATGTGCTAGCAATGGTAATTTTCCAGCGATTGATAAAAGCTTTCAAACTTTACATTTTTTCATAATTTCAGTTGCAAAAAAATGAACTTTAACCCTGGACCAGAAGATCCCTCCATATTATACAACCAAGCAAACCATATCAGTACGCTCATATGAGATGGTGGAGTAAGATACTTATTTTATCAACTTTCTTATTCTCACGAACATTGTATATCATTTGCTTTGCTTAAATTGTATTTATTAATTCGTAGGAAAGAGCACTCCTCAACATAGTAGAAGTATCCGATAATTTTGGACTATGGAAACTGAACAAATACCACACGGGCACATCTTTCAATAACTTGACCAGAACTTGATAGGTGCCCTTGTTGAGAGGTGGAAAAGTGAAACGAATACGTTTCACTTCCCTTTTGGAGAGATGGCTATTACCCTAGAAGATGTAGGATTCATCTTAGGATTACTGGTGATGGGACGGCCGGTAATTGCTCCTCCGTCAGAAGCAATGAATAAGAGAGCCGCTAAGGACTTCTTTACCTCCATACCTGAAGATCAATTTAGCACTGGTGGGATAAAGTTAAAGTGGTTGGTAGAAACCTACAAGGTTCTGCCGGAAAAACTACTCGGATGTACACAAAGGCTTTCCTCTTGTGGGTGATGGGGACAATTCTATTCCCAACGATGTTGAAGAATATGGTCAGCGTCAAATATTTACCGTTATTGGGTAACCTACAAGAGGTTGGGGAGTATGCCTGGTGTGCAGCAACTCTTGCGTACCTGTACCGAGCATTGCACAAGGCAACGAGGCCAGACTCCAGAGCTATATGTGCATGTCTCTCGCTGTTACAAGTATATCATATAAGTCTTGATTACGTTATCGATATTTTTTTATTAGTCGGTGGACAATAAATTTTGACGATACTATATATAATTTGTCTTTGTTCTCAGGTGTGGTTTTATGAACACATTGCTACGGGCGCACCCAAGTGTAAGGACGGAACCGATAATGTTTGGCCTCGGTTGTGCGCTTGGGAGTACAGCCAGAGGCTGAGCCACTACCCGCGGAGAGATGATCCATATCACATCATTACACTCTATCGGGGGAGCTCGACTCGCTATCTCCGGGCCAAATACGTTGGGCACCGTACAAGCATTTCTGGAGACGGGTGGCAGAGTCGTTCATCTTCACACACTCTGGGTTACAACGCACACCCCTGATCCACTTCGAGGTTGTGGAGTGGCAGCTGCCAGATTGCGCAATGTGCCATTTCGATTGCCCGCAGGGGGTGCGAGTAGATGCCCCAGATATAAGGGTTAACCAAAACCCACTGGGTGTCGGACGGTTTGGCAAGGTGAATGCGCATGACTTATGCGCACGAGAAATTGAGGTTTGTAACTCTTGGCAGGACACACTGGCAGTTATTTGTGTCAGAGCCTGATCCCATGATCAGCATCGAGCAGAACAACGAGTGGTACTATCGCATCACGCGAAAGAGAGTAGCCCCGATAAGGTTTGAACAAGGGCAGAGGTACCACCTTAGGGGTCAGATCGATGAGAAGTGGGCATTTGATCTCGTAAATTGCCCAACTAATGCCATTACCTTGGATTTAATGATTCCTGTTTTATATTCAATCTCATATGTTTTGTGGTTATGCTTATTATCTCTTTGGATGTAGGTTAAAGCCTCGCTCGTATTCTTCCAGAAGCTGAGTGAGCAAAAGGATCTGATGAATGCCATGGGATTGAAACTTTGCCAACGGGCTGATGCATTGGCCCAAGGCTGCAGGGATTTTATACGCCATTATACGGGACCTGCTCCGGGCGTCCCCCAGAGAATGGACTATCTGGGGTGGTAGCCTCCCCATATGAGCGAGGGATAGAGTGATTCCTGGGGACAGACATCGGGGGTGAGACAGAGAGTTGGTGGTCCTTCCATAACAAGACAGGCTCAAGCGCCATGGGACGATTACAGTGTCCCCTCGTTTGATTTTCTTTCACAGTCGGAACCAATACCCCTCTCTCAGAGACAAGTCATACAAGACTGGCAATACGCAAACATCAATCTCTCCAAGTCAATGCCTATCGTCCCGTGGGCAAGACCTTCAGCCCCCCCCCCAACGTCAATATTAGCTGGTCGAAGCCCCGGGAGGGAAATATCCCTCTTTTGCCCCCCTCCCCCGCTCAAAGCCCCCGGTGGGCAATATCCCCCGGTCGACCCCCCCAAAGGACAAAATCCCCCAGTCAACCCCCCCGCTTATCCCAAGGGTCATCCGTTAAAGCCTCTAAGGCCAGCAAAAGCCCGACTAATCCACGAGCGTTACTTTAGTAGGGCCCTTCGGAACAAAGCATCATATAGTATCATTTGCTGGAATGACTTGGATTACACTTACGAGTGGGGGGAAATGTCCACCCTAGCTCCGGGGGCTTGGCTGAGCGACACTGTGATCTCTGCCTACGTTGAGATTCTGAGGGTAAGGAGTCAGGACACCCGGAATGAGTATCCGCGCATTTTTTGTTCGATGCGTATTTTCATGGCATTCTCGTATCAGTATGGGAGGGGGAAGAAAACCTTGAAACAATGGGCACAGTTCGATGTGCTCCTTGCATTTCTTAATAAGGATAGTCCGGTAAGCGCCTGTGATGCGGACGTGTTCCTAATACCATTTTGCGATAATAACCACTGGTACTTGGTTTACTATGAACCAACTTAGAGGATCGTATCAATACTCAACAGTCTCCATGACGATACCAAGCAAATTCCCGTGAAGCAGCTTTGGAAAGCCCAGTTGGATGCTGTGGTAATCGTACAATTGTTGTTTAACGCTTATTGTAATTTGCGTACTGTAAATGTTAACTCGTAGCTTACGTCATTTTTTTATTTCTCCACAGAATCTGGTATGTGCCACGGTCCACTCTCTCCGTGAACTAGAAGTACTGGCGAGGTCGCAGCTCCAGATTCGAGTGAAGAGGAGCAGGCCCAAGCAAGCTAATACCTCGGACTGCGGCATCTTCGTTTGCATGTACATGGACTATATTAGTCGAGGTGAGAGCCTCAAGGCGGCCGTCTGGAGCGCAATAACAGTAGTGGCCTTAGATATAGAATAGCTTGGCAAATTTATAAAGGCTGGCCTAGACCAGTTAGGTTTACTCTACATCCATCTAAGGACGAGAATCCGGCTCAAGATGAGGCCCAATTTCAAACTTCTTGTAAACAATTATTTTTAAGACAGCAATTTTATTTTAAAGACCAATTTATTTGAAGTTCGATTGAGACATGTATTGTTTTGTGTTGTGGTGGTTTATTTGTGTGTTGTGGATTTTTGGCCCTTATTGAGATAGGTTTGATGGTGGTAAGAAAATATTATGGCGTTAAGAAAAAATTCTAACTGTTGAAGACTATTGTCTGTTAAGCCGTCCGCTAGATAGTATAGCAGACACACTAAACATTCAAAAAAATTGTGTTAAAGACTGATGTTAGGTGCCCTAAAACACCAAAAAAAATTCCAAGTGTTGAAATTTAATGTTTATGCTGTGTCGTCCGCTATATAATGTAGCGGACACACTGAACATTCAAAAAAATTCTAAATATTGTCTCAATGTTAGGTGCCCTAAAACACAAAAAAAATTCTAAGTGTTGAAGCTGAATGTTTCTGATGCGCCGTCCGCTAGACTATGTAGTGGATGCCTAGAACACCAAAAAAAAAATTAAGTGTTGAAGTTGAATGTTTCTGTTGCACCGTCTGCTGGACTATTTAGCGGATGCCTAGAACACCAAAAAATTTCCAAATGGTCTGTATCGTCCACTACACTACGTAGCAGACGCCTAGAACACCAAAAAGTTTCTAAGTCTTGTCTCAATGTTAGGTGCCCTAAAACACCAAAAAAAATTCTAAGTGTTAAAGTTAAATGTTTCTGCTACACCGTCCGCTAGACTATGTAGGACGCCAAGAACACCAAAAAATTTCAAGTGTGTTGAGGTTGAATGATTATGTTGCACCGTCCGCTAGACTATGTAGCGGACGCCTAGAACACCGAAAAAATTCTAAGTGTTAAAGTTTAATGTTTCTGCTGCACCGTCCGCTGTACTATTTAGCGGACACCAAGAACATCAAAAAAAATCCGAGTGGTCTGCACCATCCACTACACTATGTAGTGGACGCCTAGAACACCAAAAAATTTCTAAGTTTTGTCTCAATGTTAGGTGCCCTAAAATACCAAAAAAATATTCTAAGTGTTGAAGTTGAATGTTTCTGTTGCACCGTCCGCTACACTATATAGCGGACGGCACAGAATAAGCCAAAAAAAAGTATAAACTTAGATTTGATGGCTCACAAAAGATTATTACTAAAACAAATACAAAAAAAATTATTACAAAAGTCCAATAGACTTGATGGCTTACAAAAGATTATTACAATAAAAATTCATTAGACTAAAGGTCCACTGCATCTTCTTCTTCCTCATCTTCGGCGTCATCTTCTTCCTCCTCTTGCAAACTCCCTGGATTTATCTTCAGTGCCTTGTAATGGTTCTGCTAGTCATGGTTGGTCATTTTGTTGCACAATGCACACCTTCTCAGCTTTTTAGGTTGAGTTGCTTGTTCAATAGAGCTCTTCATTCATGTAGATCTCTTCATCCATGTAGATCTCATGCGGCCTTTCGTTTGCAATATAATTGGATCCAAAGGCCAGATATCTTTCTTGTCTTCCTCCCCCGGCTCATCATCTTCTGATCCCGTTGTAGGCTCAGTGTCAATCGCATTGCTGACTGAAGCTACTTCAAACTGGTCGACGATGGGCTCTTGCTGCTGAGCTACCTCGAGGAGATGTTTATATCTGACCATTGTAGCAGCACCCTTTAAGGACAAACGGGTAAACATTATCACCAGATGATTACATCGCAACGTCTCTGATTCTTCAAAGTCAGTATACGGATGCTCTGGAAAGGCAATGGTACCGTGCAACCTGTTTGCACCTTTCGTCCACCGTGGCAGGACGTATTTATCGGGGATTGTCCTGATATTCTTCTGGGTGAAAAATAAAAGAAAGTGTCTACACAGGATGCCATGGAACTAAACTTCTTTTAAACACATGTCACCAAATCCGTCAATGTGTCATGGCTCACGGTACATTCTGCACAGCTTCTCAGGGACGACGGGTAGACTTTTCTGCTACCTTGTTTATACTGTATCGTCCCGATTTTTGCAGCTCTACTTGGTATAGCATGAAGATCTCCTTCGTATAGACTTTTCCACCGTTCAGCTCCAACGGGTCTCAAGCAACCTTCTTCTTTGTTTGTACGTGCTTGCAAAGTCTGCAGCCCTTTCTTTCACAAATAACGAGGCAATTGCTTTTTGAGCGATCTGACGAGACTCTTCAAATTGGTAGTTGTACCCACATAAATATCAAACGTGGCATTCATAGATTCACTCATGCCCACAGAAAAATACCATCTCGTGTAAATGCCAATCCATTGCTCTTTGAGTTCGTACAAGTGCTGGAACCTGTTGTTGTCTTCTAATGAGTAATCCTCAACAAGCTTTTCTCACCTCTCCTCATATTCCTCAATCGTTAATGACTTGTTAACGCACTTGTCAAAATCATGTTTAAAGTCTGGATACTTTGCATACACGTGATGCAGACATTCAGGGTATTTGTTGCTTATGTGCCAAGTGCACAAGTTGTGTCGAGTATCTGGGAAGACGGTAGCAATAGCCTTCTTCATTGCCAAATCTTGATCGGTGATGATAAGTTTGGGTGCTTTGTTGTTCATGGCTTCCAGCCACGCCCTAAACAACCACACAAAAGAACTCTCGCTCTCGTCCCTTAACAAGGCGAACCTGAACAAGATGGAGTGATAATGATGATTGACGTTTGTGAAAGAAGCGAATGGCATCGAGTACTTGTTGGTACGGTATGTGGTGTCGAAAGTCACGACATCCCCAAAATGCTTATAAGCTAGCTTCGAACGACCGTCGACCCAAAAAATTATGCTAACTCAATGCTCGACATCAAGTTTATAATCGAAGGTAAACTGCGGGTCCTCCATCTGCATCCGCTTCAATAGGCTCATTGTGGATTGAGCATCATTGAGGTCATATACGGCTCGTCTTTGGGTTCGGACCGTGTTACGAACGTCTGTCGTGTTAAAGTTTAGATTCTGAATTCCCCCAGCTTGTTCAGCAAGAACATTAATCATGTCGGTAGGTCCTAGCCGCGCATTGCTCATTGTGTGAATCAGGCTCCTTGCGACCTTACCCATCTTCTTGTGTTGATGCATCTGACTCACCTTAGAAGGGGTTACTAACGGGTGATTGTGTGCCAGTTCCAGGCTAGTAATAAGCCAATGATCTTGCTTGGATTTATGGCTTACGAACATCTTGACCTGGCAATTCGTGCACGCAAAGCAGTCCCGTCTTCTACGCGAATTCCCTATTTCGTCATCACTGTCATCATTGCCTACGTGTGTCTCATTTTGCAGTGAGTTTCTGCCCCTATGACACTCGTATAAGCGAGAGCATATTTTTTTTGTTATGTTGCTTGTTCTTGTAGTCTTTATTCTAATGCCAAAACCAACCCTCAAGAATACGCTCAAAAACATTATTCGGCTTCTTCCAATGTTTGAAATGTTCGTCCTAGATACGGATCACTAGCATCTACGGGGGTGTTGGAGATCGACACGAAATCGAACATTGTGAAACAAGACCTATGTAGAAATAGATTACGCTTAACTATTAAATGGCGTTTCTTAAACATATCAAATCAAAATTACCTTGATGAATAGACCAATTTAGCATGACAAATATACCAAACATAATCTCAAAAGTGTCTCCAATTTAACAATTATTAATTTCTTGAACATTGCAAATTAAAATTACTAAGATAAATAGACAAATTTATCATGCAAAAATACAACAAACATAATCTCCAAAAAATTGAATTTAACTATAATAAACTTTCTGAAGTTAACGAATCTCAAAGATTTTAAATTTAACTATATTAAATTCTTTTGAAGTTAACAAATTAATTTCTTGAACATCACAAATTAAATTAGACTAATAAATCCCAACAAACATAAACACAAAAAAAATCTATTTATTCATTCAAAAAAATAAACTTTATCATTCTACCCATAAAGAAAACTTCACCATTCACAAACTTATCTTACTTGAGTGAAGCTTGAAGCAAGTGTTACTCGAAACTTGAAGGGAGCTGAAAATGGAAGCAAGTAAACCTCAAGGAGATGAAAATGTAAAAATAGTTGAGAATTAGGAAACTTTTGGGTATAGCTGCCCAGTCGTCCACGCTACTGCACGGCGGACAGTCGGGGGGACACGATGTGACATGTGTACAGAATTAATTTGACGTGTGTCAGTCAAAAAGTTGTCCGCTATACTTTGTAGCGGATGACTTTTTGACTGACACATGTCAGAACCAAAAAGTCGTCTGCTACACAGTGTAGCGGACGATGGAGGAAGGGTAGTTTAAAAAAAAGATCTGGGTCGTCCGACCAGATTGCGCTTGCAACTTCTCCTATTTTGCTAGCGCTATCAACGGATCAACTCATATATATATATATATATATATATATATATATATATATATATATATATATATATATACCAAGTGCCACTGCTGAGGGCCACAGAGGGATAGCCAATTCACCTGGTGAATGTCATTCTCCAGCATGTCTCCTCGGCACTAGAAATTACTCAGGATGCGGTCTATTTTTTGACAAATATGGGAAGGAATATTTATCAGTTGCTTATAATATGTGAGGACAGATGAAAGAACCGAGCGGATGAGAGTAGTCCTTCTGGCTTTGTTTAATAGTAATCCCTTCTAGCCTGCACATCTAGATTGTAATTTGAGAATGAGTCCTTGGAAAAAGTCTTTCCGGTGAATGAAAATGTCCAGTGTCATTCCTAGGTAAGAACTAAATAATTGGGAATAGGTATGTTAAGTGTTGTTGCACAATATGCCAAGAGGGTTGTTGTACAGTTTGGACTTGTAATGAGGCTTTATTTGTCAAGATTGATTTGTTGCCAAAAATCTTGGAGGTATTGGTGCAGGAGAATTTTCAGAAGCTCATAGCTTAGAGGAGTAACATGAAAGAAGAGAATAGAATCATCCGCAAAGAGTAGGTGAGTTATACCATGTGAGTGAGGTGTGAGTCTGATTCCTTGAAGACCATGACACTCTTCAGCTTTGTGGAGTGTTTGGGACAGAACTTCAGTATAAAGGATGAAGATAAAGGGGAAAATTGGGTCTCCTTGACGAATACCACAAGATGGAGCAAAAGTGGTAGTAGGTGAACCATCGATAAGAATAGAATGTCACAGTTGTGATACATTGCATGATGAGATGGATCAGGTGTTCAGGGAAACTATATCATATGAGAACGACCCGAATGAAGTCTCAATGAAGACGATCATACACTTTATTCATATCCAATTTGAAGGCCCCCAAAACTTGCTTCCCAGTTTTGCAAAATCGGATTTTATTGGACAGTTCTTGTGCCATAAGGATATTGTCTGAGATTAACCTACCTTGTGTAAAGGCATTCTGTTGTGGAGAAATAAGCGTAGGAAGGACTTCTTTGATACGATTTGCAAGGACCTTTACAATAATCTTGTACATAGTGTTACAAAGGCTTATGAGACGAAAGTCACCCGGGTGGGTGGGGTTAGTTTTTTAGAAATGATGAATGAGATGTAAGTTCGATTGGTTTCTAAGAGCATATGTCCAAATCTAAGGAATGAGAGGGCAGCTGAGGTAATGGATTGGTGCATGAATTCCCAACATTGTTGGTAAAGAATTGGAGTGATGCCATCCAGTCCTGGAGATTTAAGGGGCTGTGGTTGGAAGACTGTAGTACAAATTTCCTGAGCGGAATAAGGTCTATTAAGTTCTTTTAATTGAAAGGTGGAAATACATGTTGAGATCAATCCAACCGAGGTTAGTTGGCGAGGTTCTAGAGTCGAAAATGGGTGGAAAAAGAAGGGAAGTGAAGTGTAAGAGAAAGCAGTTGTGAAGGTACTGAGCCGAGCAAATGTTCCCCCTGGGATCCTTGATGTGAGAATAGGTAAGGGAGACATCGAATAGAAGTAGCTGCATGGAAAATCGTTAACGATGTTTTACATCATGATTATGTACAATTCAAGGACATTATGGTTTTTTATTTTAACAACTTGGCAATAAGCAGTTTCAATTATAATGCAGTACAAGATAACGTACATGCTCTAATGCACTAAGCCCAAGTTGTAATGCACTACACTTCTTTCAAGTTGATCATCCAAGTGTGAAATTCTATATTTCAACTTTACCATACAAATTTTTTCATTCCATTGCCAAAGGTTAGCAATGCCGATTTTCTGATGAAATACCATAACTGAAGGAAACAAACATGTGATACTGAAGACGAGATGAGGGTGTTCTAGAAACTCAATATCTTTCTTCTTCATTCAGCTTGTTGAGCAGTTAGGGTCACAGGCCAATTTTGCTGAGCAATGGCATGGGCACATGTTGAGCAAAACCCCAATCACAAAAGAATTCACTTTCAATCGACAAGACATGTACATCTCATCAAAACACAACAATGCCTTGCGGGCAGTGACAAATTGTGTCCAAATACGCGAATGCCAGCTGAATGGCTTCGAAATAACTAAAGCAAACAATAGGAATACCATAAGCATAACTGTAATGGACCGCCTTAGGCTTTGAAGGCAGGATTCCACTCCCGATTTACTGCTGATTTCCATCTTCCTTGACCTGCTTCAAACATGCGACGAAGTTTGTTCAGTTGATGTTATAGAACAGTAAGAAGCATCAAGCAGATGAACTGAATTCAAGACATGATGCAGGAAAGCCCTAATGCTGAGTTTGTTAGCTGTTTAGAAGGGAAAACCAAAAACAATGTTGACCAACTGGTGTTGTCCCCCTGCCTTGGAAGGACACTTCGGTTTGTGGCAAGTCCTCAAATAAGAGATCACTTTCTAGATACATACTGGAAAGTGAGATGATGGGGAGTGCTAAGACATGTATTTTTATAAGTGCGGAGGGTGTTAAACTAATGTTGAAACTAAGTTCACAGCAGTAACATATCTGTACTTAACACTTCATCAACTTCTAAAACGAAACACCGAATCAGCATCCATTTTTGTTTTGCAGAAGACAACGAAGAAATAATTGCATGATTGCCTGATTTGGGCGATGAAAAGCAAACACTTGCTACCTGTCACAGACAAGAAGAGCAAATATCTCACTGCTTGTCTATGGAAAAGGCAAAACATGCCTCACTACTTGTCTAGAGAAAAAAGAGAGAAGAGCAGATAGCTCACTAACATCTTGAGCCTGTAGTTTGAAGAAGCAGAATAAGTTTAGTCAGGACATTTATTAAAAGCGCACTAGCAACTGCTAAGACATTTTACTTTTATAGAGAGGGCAGATTTTGGAATGGAACGGATATTGCAACCAACAGTAACAACTCCACAATAGAGAGCTATTAAGGGAAATGGACGAAATGCTAACTTCTCTTGATGAACAGAACCGAGGTTCTTTGGATGATCCCTAGAAAATAATAAAGTCAGAGCACAAATGAAGTTGTAACCAACATGGCCATGGAAAATACATAACTTAGTGCAGTCCATAATACAGAGGAAATGCACTCATATGCAGTATGGATTCTAATAGCAGCATATGAAAATCAGTTGTGAAGAACTTTTCCCTTGAATGATGAAAAATCTGGTTTTGTGGAAGTTCCTTGTAAAATTTAAACTAAATATCCTGAATATAATCAAGAGATAACCCCCCTGTACAAGGGTTTACAGCGCATATGCTTCAAAATACAAAAAGTAAAAAAGATACCATGGTCAAATGATGCACTGATGCATCGAGTCCTCAAAACACCACAATATCAGCATTTACCAGCAGTTTAGAAGTTACCTATTTAATTATGAGAAGCAGATACAGATTAACAAAGATCCAAAAAGTGTAACCGTGGACAAGATAGTTGTGAGGAGTCTGAAGCTAATGGAACCTGAGACAAGACCCAAACGTCTATATGAAATTTGTGAATCAAGTGTTACACGGATGAACATCAGGAAATACTTCCTATGGTTGTCACACTCCAATACCAACGTGCTGATAATCCTCTAGGATGACTTTCTTAAAGCAGAGAAGATTAACGCTTTATAAAGTAGATATTTTTGTAGTTGGCAACAACTCATCTTGATACACTTGTAGCCTGTAGGTGACGCATACAAGTAAACCCCACCACTTATAGAAAGTGTATACTACATTTCACAAGTGCGCACTGCTTTTTTTCTTCAGCCATCACCTCTTAATTTCATGATTGAGGTCTTGCCCACGATATACTTCCAAAAGATTGTAAATAACATAGTATGGTCAGAGAATATTCTAGACTTAGTATATAAGTACAGGCAAACCACATCTTATCTTGTGTTTTAGATGTGATGCCTGTATGCCAATATGTATTGAGTTATGCTTACATCTCACATTAAATCTTTAGAAGGGAACAGTGTGTGCTTCTGCACCAACACCCCCATCAATTGCTGGAAAGACAGTCTCTCTTTCTACATCCCACTAACAAACATTCGCTTACTCACACAACACACACACAAAAACACAAACTTATTAATGTACAGGCAGATACAATTTTATGTATAACGAAGCGGTTCATGACCAAAAGGGATTCATCCCATCTCTCCAAAACATCTGTGCTTGCATACACGGAAATATGGATGCTTCGTTGCAAAAAGGGGTCGTTAATGGACTCCATGCTACTCAAAATAGCATAGTGTACTCCATCCACCACTCAGTGCAGTATTAACATTGAATTTAAGTTTGAAATAAGCAATCTAGCTGTCTATTTTGTTGATCGAAATAGGTAGATGAGGCGCTGGAACTGTCACTTAGGATAAAACCACCCACCTACTCAAACATTCACTTTCTTATCATACAAACTTCAGGACTCATCCCAATCAACATCACTTGATCTTAATGTAAACTATCAGTACTCTACGTACTTCATTGAACCAAAGCCATTGATTGAACCTCAATTGCACCATCCAACAACTCAAGAATGCACATACATCCATGCAACTATTATTTGCATTGTGCATTGCATGCGTAAATTCATACATCTACAATGTTGAGTTGGAATCTGAAATTTGGGGGCTATTAGTGGCAGAGATCAGAACTGGCAGTCAGGTGCAGGCGGCTTTCGCCCATAGTTTGGCCTCAAATTAGTAGGGAGGGTTCGCCAATTACTACAGAATGTATCACAGGTCGGCATATGGTAACACAAAACAGTTACCTTGTAGGCTTTTTCTATGTATTTAAGCAAACAAAATAGATTCTTAGATAAGGAATCAGAATGCTTTCAGTTGTGACGCACTATTTTCAGCATGCTACACCCACAAACCTAGGTTATAGTAATTCCCTTCTGTTACACAAGAGAGGCCATACCACCAGCAATTCATCACCTCGCATATTAGTTGTAAGACACTGTGTAAGGTAGAAATTAGGTACAATCTGGATCCATGGAACAACATCCGAGTTTAAAGTGTATAGCACTTATGAAGGAAACGTATTAAGACTAGAAGTGATTGGCTTACTACATATGTGAAGGTGAATCAGTTTCTTGTATTACAGTGAACGACTCAATCTTCCTCAAACTTTAGTGTGTTAGAAACGATCTATGGTGTTAACATAATATTATTACAAGTGTGCATCATCCAAATATGCACTTCATGAAAGTTTTGTATCTTGCTACATAACTGACGGTATGCACAATTGTGCTTCTTATAAAATAGTATCTAATTCATAGAGCTAGACCGAATATGTGAAACCTTAGATGAAAAATTAAGCAAGAACATATAATAATTCAGGTGAGTGATGGAATAAAAACCCAGGCTTGGTAATAAGGGTATAAGCAACACGTCGATTACAAGTTACAACGAAGTTGTGAAGCCAACGAGTGTGAACATTTTCTTTTATATGGTTGTGTATTTCTCCAAAGGTGTTAGTTCTGGAATTTCAGAATAAGATGTTAGATGAGCCATTTCTATACTTCTCAACCACCACAGCATGTTTTGCGAAGCACTGTATGGTTTCAAATAGGCACAACCTCTCCTTCCTAGAATTATAATAATCTTGCTGTATGCCTCTTGTAGTTTGGTTTTCAAATTTCTAGGTACAAGAGAGCTCTTTCATTAGTAACAATGAAACCCTAAAAAGATTTTAATCTTGATTCATATTATTGATAGGGGTATGTTTGTGAGGGCTTTGAGGAAAATTTCGAAACTAAAAGGACATTCATGATAATTATATGAGAAAGTCATCTAGTTCCAAAGGGACCGTTTGGAAGAAGTTCCTAAGAGATACTTCTGCACTTGCTATCACTTCATGCGTACTTCTTTAATGTGGAAGGAGTATTAACTTCTCCTAGAAAGTTTTAAGCTGAAAGTTACTTTGACCGATGATCTTTCCATATAAGGACTTCAAACTGTTGTAGTATCTAAGGATATATCCTACATTGATGTGATCCTCATATAGCAAGACATACCACAAATATGCTTGAATATCGAAATGATAAAATGGTGTCCAACACGTGAAAGCAAAACATTATTTTAAAAGTAGGCGTAATACGAAGAGTTTATGTAGCGGAAACTATAGGCTGGATTTATAGGCCAAATAGTTTGGAAGATAGATGATTCATAGTTTTTGGCATGTCCTATAACATATTGCAAGATTGTCTCGCTATTGAAACACATATATTTCAAGGTACAATGTCAATTTCATTGTGCATGGCTGTTGGAATCTATAGTTAGCTATTCGACGATACATAGAACGCATCTTAATATCGACAACGATGGCTACTCATAATCAGCAGGGGAAGGGACTACAGTTCAGCACTTACTCTTGATTTGCGCTTAAAGATCTTAGATGGGTTCACTATTTCCTTGGCATTGAAGTGTAGTCTTTCTTTCCTCGAAAAGGATTCTTTCTTTATGTTTTCAGGTTCCACGAAAAGTGGACTGTGCTAGCTCTAAACAAGGTCGTAGCTCATAGAGGGAATCTATCTTGAACCATTGAAGATAAAGTACATAATCAAAGTTATAACAACTATAGAGGGATCAAACTGACACTTTGAACGTTTAGAAGAGCCTAACTGAATTAACTATGGAGGGAGGCTAATACATTTGAGAATCAATTGGTTTCATGTTTAGAAGATCCACAGTATAGAAGCTATTTTCGTCATTTAGAGATAGTTGGGGAAATTCAGAGAAACGAGAAAGGATCGCTGCATGGTCATTAAAGACTTATAGAGAGCGTATGATAAGGTACTATGAAAAATTACATGGTGGGCTCTAAAATAAAGTAGTGCTACCAAGAAGAGTAATGATATGATAAAGGATATGTACGAAAGGGCGATACTAGTGTGAGAGCGACTGAATTCCAGCTAAGGATGGACTTCATAGGGGTCAGGTTTAAGCTCATATCTGCTTACATTTGGTTATGGACGAGCTTACTAAGAATATTTAGAATGAGTCCCATCGTGTATTTTATTTGTAGATTTTATAGTTTAAACTGATGAGACTAATGTTGGACTAAACATCAAGTAGGAGCTGTAGAGAAGTACTTTAGAATTCAAAGGCTTTAGGTTAAGCATGACTAAGCCACCAAGGACAAAGACAGGGTACTTGAAATGCAATTTTAGTAGTACTAGGAAAAGGGGTACGGTGAACGTAAATATGGATGGTTAACAAGTACCTAAGAAAACTATCTTTAGGTGTCATGGACTAATAATGCAAAAGGAAGGATAGACTGGCAATGATGTTACTTATAGGATAAGAGCAGGTTGAATAAAGTGGAGGTCTACGTCTGGCGCGTTGTGTGATCGCAACATTCCTCTCAATCTGAAGGGAAATCCTACAGGACGGTCACGAGGCCAAAGATCGGGCATGGTTCAAGATGCTGGAAACTAGAAGAAAAAAAACCATATTATGAATGTGAATGCGTAAGTGGGTGTGCGATCACAGGATGAGCGTTATAATAATGAGGATATCTGCAACAAAGTAGGGTGATGCCAAATAAGGGAAAAACGAGGGAACATCGCTGGAGATGCTCTCATCATATCCAAAACAGGCCTTTAAATGCTCATGGAAGAAGAAATGATTAGTGCTAAATCAATGGAGTAAGACGAGGTCGAGGTAAACCAAGGATAAGTTGGAGAGAAGTACAAACAGAAGACTAGATGGCTAGGAATATATCCAAGAACAAGTCCCTGGATAAGGGGGAATAGAAGAAAAGAATTTATGTAGCTGACCCCAACTCGTTTGGTAGGATGAGGACGACGAAGGATTTAAGGTTTCGATCGATCCATATAGCTAGAATGATATGTAGTCATCCTTTACTTGCACGAAGTAGGGGCTACAGAGGGGGACAGAACAAGGAAGGTGAGCACTTACAAGAGTCCGAGTAAGGAGCGACTTGAACTATTAATATTTCTGATTTTTGCTGTAAGTAGGATATTTATCATGTATAGACATGTATAAAATTTATACACACTTAAGTTTTGTTCACATGGTATCATATATACAATTCCACGAAGAATCAATTTTATGTGTGGAAGGTGGCCTTCTTACTACTTTTGAGTTATAGAGCATGTCGCTTCCAAATTGGCCGACGATGAAAGAGCCTGATGTGGCCTTTCCAAAAACATGGATAGTTTGACCCAATCCCATGCGCTCTACCAAAAAATGACTTTTAGAAGTAAAAGCATCTCAGCTTAGGGCCGGTTTACTTTGCCTTTTTCTTTGAAATCCTAGCCTCTGTCACTACCACTACTGACCCATCAATAACGAAAATTTCACGCCAGCGAAAGTTAGGATTCTGCTGCCACTTAAAGTTCAGAAATCCCTAACCTAACAAGAATTACGCTCGCAACAAACTCCAAAGTTAGGAGCACAATGTTTGCAAATCTCAAGAGATTCACGGCCTTTTTATTTGAATTACGCAACTAAGAGTCATCCACCCTAGATACAAGGATGTCGGGTCTAAGAGACTTCTATTATGTGTCAGACCCTCAAGGATCCAACTCCAAATTTCTTTCTTTACACTGGCCAACTACTAGGGTCGTAACTGAACCAGTAGCAACTAAACCGAGCTGATCACAAACAGGCATGCAAACTTGTTCATTTGAGGCTTCTTTGTGACGTTCATTTTTATTGAAGAAGCTAAGGTTGATATCCACGTTATGGTTGTCTACAACATTCATGAACACTTTCGTGAACAATTTGTTGACCTTATTGTATTATTATATTTTAATAGTGCTGTTATAAAATTACAAAATCTTCATTTAGGCATACCTATATAAGTTTTTAAATGACTTATATAGGTATGCCTAATTAACAGTTCAACTAGGAGACCCAACCTGAATTGCAAACACGCATCCAAACCCGCTGCTGGAGGGGTATAATAACAAGAGTGCTATTGGTCGCTAAGAGGCTTTCAGCAAAAACATACTCAAAATCATCACTACATAAAAGCAAAAAACCACTCCATAAAGACAAAATTTTGCCATGTTTTCCCACTAAAACCTTATTGTGACTAACAATACCCCTGCTATTATACCCCCAACAATGTCAACAGGGACCATTTTGACAAATTCAGCCCATCTTATTTTGTTCTGTGTTCAATCACGAGAATTCAGTTACTTAATGAACACAAGCTTTAGGAGCAATTTTGAGTCGATACGTACGCCAGGCAAGCCCGAGTTTTAGCATAGCTAACTGAGCGCAAGAACAATCCTCCAGTAAAATTTTTGTTTAGCTGAAGCATGCTCCAACAATATTTTAAGCATGTCATATAATATAGTATGCAGTACAATTTTCGACCATGTCATACATTACCTAGGTAGTCCGTGTCCGACACCGAACACTGGACACCGCAATTTCTAAAAAATTAGATTTTGGACACCGCATGACACTGTTGAATTTTTAAATATACTTTATTATGTTCATATACATATATATGTAAATATTTATAATTTATAATTAAATTAAAACAAACATTAATTGGAGCACCTAAATTTCGCACAAAACAGATGAGAGAGAGAGCTAGCAACATGAATAGTCTTAACACTAACAAGAACAAAGGACCTAACAAGAAAGAAATTAAATGTCTCGACAGTATCAAGATTAGTCTCTCAATAATAACGAGAGAGAAGAAAAAAAGACATGGCACCAAAGGTATGAAGGAGAGGTTTTATATAGTCAGATGGGTCTGTAAATAAGATCAGAGATGTTGACCTTTCTTACTCCAGACTGACAAACTTGAATTTTTTTGTAACAAAAAGAAGGAAAACAGAAAGAGATGAGAGAAAAAGAAGGTACCTTTTGCTGGGTCGATCTGATTAGGATTTGCCCTAAAAGTTCATTTCTAAAAAAACCTCAAATTTGTCCTTGGATTGGCCTAAAAGTTTATTTCTAGAAAACCCCAGATTTGTTCTTGAAATAAGTTGAAAATACCGCACTTTGGCCCAATACGCGTGGACACTTCTTGAAGAGGTGTCGGACACGTGTCTGTGAGGTGTCGTACACCATACCTCAACCTACATAAGGTGTCGGTACTTCCTAAATTACGAAGGGTGTATTATGCAACATAATTTTCGAAACAAGTACAACACGATACAAGCAAGGTAACTACAATAACATTACAGGCTTCCCTCAATTGTTCAAAACAATGTGGTGGCGCAAGGAGATTGGAATTAAAATTTGTTCCTTCAGTTTCTGCAATACCCTCTAGTCCAAAATGCCTCAGGCAATACGAATCATCATCATCAAAAACTTTATCTCAAACCACTTGGAGTTAGCAAGACTAGGTACAAGTAAACATATCATATTGCAAGCAACACAATACAGACCAATACGGTAGTTAAAACTTACTGTTTTTCTTTCTTTTTTTTTTTTTTTTGTGAGGGCTTGTAAGTTCGAGATTGGTATTATCTATACTTGTTGTCAAATGGTCTATCCAATGAACTGCAAGTATCTTAGGCTTATGACGTAACTTCTTGTAACTTTTCGCTGTCTAATGATGTGCACATTCTATGCTACATCAGTGGAAAAGATTGAACTAGTACGGTTTCATAATGCACGCCATGATTTTCCATATCATGTACAGGAGGGAAACTGCTTTACTCTGCCCACCTCTATTCAGACCAGTAGCAAAGTCAAACCTTATCTGCAAAATCCTGTATCAAAATCACCAATACAGGGATAGATACCTGCCATATGATTTGGTCAGAAAGAGTAGGCCCCTACGTGCATGGGTTTGACCCAACGTTCTATAGGCGAGTCACTCATCAGCCACCCAATAAAACCACAAACCCTTCAACAAAACGCCGATCCAATGCACTGCCAGATGGTGCGGCGCTGTTCTGGTTTTCAGTGGCATTCAAAATTGTAGGGCACAAAGCTTGGAGACGCAAAAGATTTTTGGGTTTTAAAATCAGAAGGTACTACTGTTACAATCTTGCCGAAGCTGAAAGTGCATTCCTTTCAATCTGTGACTAACACCTGGCCATGGTCTTACACATGCTAGAAAGATGGGAACCACCAGCCATAGAACATACAAACAAAGAGACGACACCATAAAAGACAACCCAAATTAAATATGCTCAGTTGTCGTGCCTTTTGCTGATACCAAGAAATTAAACCAATCAAGGCAATCCAAACACACTAATCGAAATAATAACCCAATCAAACTTGTCCAAAAGCTGAGTTTAACGAAGCAATAGAAAACCCATGTCAAGAAAGAGATAAAGGTTCCAAATAAGCACAAAACTAAAGCACAAAATGCGGAAGAGAAATTAATATTGTAGATGAAAAACTTACCAATAGGAAGATGGGTGGAAAGGTAGTAGCACTCAGTTCTTTGGCTTTCCCTTCTGATTGGAATGGCGGCCGCCGTCGCCGTAGCGGAGCTGTAAACGGCCGTCAAACCCAGCTGGGAACTGGTGTTGATGATTCTCCACAGGTGAAGCAGCACTATTATCAGGAGCCGCGGCGGTCCCAATGAAGAAGGGCATAGATCCGTCAATGGGAGAAAACCTCTGCAAATGGGGCAACAGAGGAGGTGAATTGGACTGAAGGGTCCCCCTATTGAAACCAGCAAGGCCGCCGGAAGAGATGGAGAAGTTAAGGTTGTAGTCGCCACCCCCACCAGCAGCGGTAGCAACCGGGTTAAGATGGTCCGGAACAAATGAGAACTGCTGGAGCTCCTGATGGTGGTCGTGATGATCAACATTGTACTGCTCGAGAGAATTTGCAAGATGACGGGAATATCCGGAAGCCTGGTGGGTTGTTCTTGAGGAAGATGGGGTGAGTAGTCCAGTGGCAAAGTAGTCCATTGGAGTTGTAGCCCACTGTCGCGATTTATGGAACAAATTTGATTCCCCATTGCCACAACCACCATCATGGTTTTGGTGAGCTGACCCATTAGGACTAGTGGTGTTATTGTTACTTATACCACTAGTGAGAAGCTCAGTGAAAGATGAGTTTTGTGAAATAGGGTTGACATTAGGATGTTGGGTTTCTTTCTCTTTTTCCTTCTCCGCAGCTCTCCCTCTCGCTCGCTCTCGCGCTTTGATCCGACTTTCAGAACGCGAGAGAGATAAACCGGAGCCTTTACTAGTCTCCGAAGTGCTACTACAAGCAGATTTGGACAAGGAGACATTCTGCTGCTGAAAATTGTGATTATCACCATCCAAATCTACCCCAGCAAAGTCAATCCCACCATGGGCTTTTGTACCTCCAGTCGACGTCTTTTCATCACTGAGCTGCTTCGGAGTATCAGGAAATGAAGCGTTCAGTGTAGGAAGCTCGGAGATTGAGCTCGCCGCGGCCTTTAGTAGCCACTCGACCGCCTTGCTAGGTTGATCATATCCAAGCCGATCTTGGAGATCGTAAAACTGTATGGCGGTGGTGACGGAAAGGCGAACGCGGCGGTCTCTGAGGCCTTTCGAGGTCAAGACCTTGCTGTGGCGATCCTTTCCACCTGACGCCCGCGAAACCCTAACTATCCGCGACGACGGCCACCCACAGAGCCGCCCAATTCCGCCACCAACGCCGCCGTTGAACTCACTCGCACCGCCACCCCTTTTGACCTCCCCGTCTTCCTCATCATCTGGGTACAGCTCATCCACCTTCCTTCCTACTTTGCTGTTGCTAATCCTCGGATACTTGCTTTGAATCCCGTCGACCTCCATATCAGTTCCAAGTTCATACCTCTTCAAAACAAATCTCAGAACAACCCCACCGCCTTCGGCCTGTTCTTTGTCCTCCTCTTATCATCCTCCCAGTTGTTAAAGAGGGTGTGTTTAGAGAGAGGGGGAGAGAGAGAAAAATAAGAGAGAGGGGCCTATTTGGAGTAGTGAAGGTAGAGTTGCGCAGGTGTGTGTGGACTGGTATTATGTGTGGATGTCCTTTGCGTTGATGACGATTATACAGGCTAGTTTGGCTTTTGTAATCACACACACACATGCATCTGTGTGTGTGTGTGTGTGTGCGCGCAAAAGCTTCTTTTTTGCTATGATATATCACGTTCACCAGCAGGCCGGAGATGTCAGAAGGGGAAGGTCTTTTTGCAGTGATTTTCCAAAAGCAAAGCCTGCGATATTTTTGCTCAGTCCCTCTCAGCCCCCTGTTTTATTTGAAGAGTCAACAAAAACAAAAGAGGAAAAAAAGAGGCATCAGATTCTCAGAGACGTACAATGCTTTTCTCTTCTTTTTTTTACAGCCACAATTAACATTTAGCTTATGTAATACTAGTAGGACTAGTAGCTCTAGCTGCTTCAAAAGATCTGACTAAAAGTTCATCCTAAGAAAAAAGTCAAGCTGTTACGTCTTATCACCTTTGATCTTAGCTTTTCCTGCTGGGAATTCAAGCTTTGATTGGCCGATCTGTGCCCTTTGTATTTAAAGCTTCCCTGAACCAAGAAATTGCAGACTGGGTTACTGTGTGCTCAGAAGATTAACCCACCAAATGAGAAGAAAAAAGAACATTTTCCTTTTTGCATTCTCATTTGTTGTTTAATATATATACACACATATAAGTACGTATATATTAAATGTATTTGAAGAGAGGAGGGGGGTGATGTGTTACCCTCTTGTCTCTCATAAGAAGAGAGCAATTTAAAAAAACTACAAATCCAAAGCTACTGGATCTGTGTAGTACTAGTAATGTTTAGCCTCCTCGACGAACATTACCCGGTGCAGATCAGCAGCTCCTGCGCAGCAAAAACTACTAATCAAACAAAAATCCAACACATAACAACTAATTAACAGACCTTACTCACAAAAACATCGGTTAATGCACTTCCCAACCAAAAAAAAGAACCCGAAAACAATGAGTTTCACATCTAAAATTCCGGAGGAGTTTGATTCCAGAATTTGCTGTAACGTTGCTTCCTCACTGTTCTTCTCTTTCACTTCCTGATCTTGCGAAACGAGCATGAAAGACGAGGAATAAAAGGTACCTTTTGTTCTTTGGCTCTCTCTCTCTCTCTCTCTCCTGTTTTAACGGTTTTCGTTCCCTGAAAGTCATACAGGCATTGCGAGACGGTGACACGGGGCCGCCATTGACGGAACCTTGAAATTCTTGGCAAATTTGAAGAGGATTTCGAGCTTGCCTAGTGGCTTTGTTCGCAGAGAGATAAAGATGGGTGCCAGGATTTGTTTGAAAGGGTGTGAAATTATAGAAGAATCACACAGAGAGAGAGAGAGTGAGACTGTGTGTGTTTAGTGCATGTGTGTGTGTGTGAGAGAGAGAGAGAGAGAGAGAGAAGGAGCTCGGAGTTCTGCGTCATAAGCCGTTCGCATTCGAGCAAATCACCGGGCTTATCGGGAAAGGTCAGACACAGCGCCGTTCAACCTTTAAACATGTCCTCGTTACCTTAACTTAGCCCATCTTTGTTTTTTTTATTAGAATTAATTACTCACGTCACCCCTGAAGTTTATCTGAATTACACACGGACCATCTATCTTTTTTAATTACATTCCGCTCCCCAGGTTTGTACCCGCATTTTACAGAGCCCCACAAAATTGACTCCGTCTAAAGATTCCCTGACACCTTACTTTTGAATTTTTCATCCCCAAACTGTCTTCCATTTCTTGAATAAAACCCAAACCCCTCTTGCCCTTTACCTTTTTCTTCTTCTTCATTATCTTTCTCTTCTGCAAACCCATTTCTTTTTCCTTCTTCCTCCCTTTCTTCCTTCACTTCATTCTTTCCCTTCTAACCAAAAAATGTCAAGGATCTATAACAAAGAACTCATCAATTCTCTCTATCTCTCTCTCTACAAAATTCGTTCAGAACAAATTAGACCCCAATTCTCTCTCTATCTCTCTCTCTCTCTCCGATTCCAACTACCGGTAGCAATGACACCTCCTACGCCTCCACCGTCGCCGCCTCCCTACCGATCACCACCTCGTCACCAACATCCTCTGGCAAGCGGCCTTTCTCGACGGTGCCATCTTCGGTGCCATCTCGTGGTCAACCACCCCTCATTCTCCGGCCACGCCCCTCATCAGAAGTACCGCACAACACCCCCGCGCACCACTACGACACTGAACACTGCACGGCTTCATCACCGGTGAACCGAAAATCGCATGCCTGACACCGTCGCCCTCTATTGGAAGCACCGCCCACCGCAACCTAAAAAACAACCATGCCTACTACTGTTGGCAGCTTATTCGGTCCCCGATGGCCGATTCCGACTAGTGTCATCACCTAACAATTCATTGGTCAATCGAAAAACTTTGAGATTCATTCCATTTTCGTGAATCAATGAAATAACTAGAATTACCAGTTCCCAATTCTCTCTCTCTCCCCCCTCCGATCAGAACAAAATTTGCCTATCGGTGATGGCGATCTACACTCCCCTTTTTTCCCCCAAAAAGTCAACTGACGACGGCTATAGATTGGTGCCCGACTACAACATTTTTTTTTGACTTGATGTCTGTAGCCAAGAGTGAAGAGCCAACATCTCAATCCCTCCAAAATCCAAGACGATACTGTGTAAATAATATACGAGGGTAAAAAAGTCTTTTTGCGTCTCACCGTTAACACCGTCAAAGAAAAGGAGCGGAGTGTTTTAAAAAAAGATAGGCGGTCCATGTGTAATTTAGGGCAAACCTCAGGGGTGCCGTGAGTAATTAACCCTTTTTGCACCTCGTAAAAACAACGCCAAAAAAGATGTTGAACGATACACCCATGGTTGATTATATACATGAAAACTACAATTGGCAAACAGTTGAATTTATAGCGAAACTTGACAGCTGATACGAAAGTAAACTTTGCACAATAGAACAAAGAATATTGTTGTTGGTAACATAAGAAAATCAAATCCAGCCTCCTCTTCAAATCACTACAAGAAAAAAGGCTTTTAGCGACGGGAAAATCCGTCGCTAAAAGCCTAAAATCCATCGCTAAATGTTTTAGCGATGGATTTACCGTGGCTAAAAGTCCCTCGTATAAAAGCCCGTTACTAATAGTTTGGCGACGGAATTTTCAAATCCGTCGTGTAATATTTAAGTTTTTGCGACTGATTTATTTATTAATTAGCGACAGAATATCCGTCTCTAATTATATTTTAAGTATTTTAATTTAATTTCTTTTTTTGTTAAATTAGCGACAGAATAATTTTTTTAGCAACAGAATATTCCGTCGCTAAATGTCTTATTTAGCGATGGAATAATCCGTCACTAAAAAACCGATAGTGATAAAAAAAAATTTTAGCGATGGATATAATCCGTCGCTAAAAGTCAATTTTTTAAAAATATTTATTTTTATTTTTCTAATGCCCAAACCTGTAATAAAAAAATCAATCCTCAACAACAACACACAATAATCAATACACAAGAAAATATGTATAATTAATCATAAAAAAGACTCATTATGTACAAGTTAGGAACCGGATACAGCCGGTTAGGGGAGGGGAGAAGAGTACAAGCCGGGTGCGGGGGCCGGGGGGAAAGTTGGGACCGGGCACGAGAAGGGGCTCATCAGGGGTTGCCGAGTCCCGGATCTGGATCCTACTGATTTGGGGTCGGCTCGGCATGAACAGCTGCGGTACCCTACTGATCCTGCTCCCTGATCATCCTCAACACCACCGTAGCAATGCGCGTGATCTCCTCGTTGTCCAACAGATGCCGAGGAGCCGGTGTTTGTGGAGAGGCAGCGGGGGATGAGGACGCTCCTATCATGGCACGAACAGTCTGACTAGGCAGGCCGCATATACGGCCTTTCGGCCGATCGACGACCTCCGGCGTATCCAGCCATCGCTTCAACGCCCCAGTACTCACACCCGTACTAGTGGACGCTGATGGCTATCCGGACTGCTCCTCGGACCCCCTAAGTTGTTCATACGAGGCCTGCAAAAACAGTGATATAAAGATATGTTAGGGCATTAATTAACGCAACAGACACTGAGGATAGAAAGACAAAAAATTAACAACTTAAACAAATTGACTCACATTGATTTGTCGGGCAATATCTGAAATATAGTCGCCCGCCCGGTGCGCCTCATCCTTGTCCTTCTTCCGCACGTGCGTCTGATAATACGTCAAAGTTATGACCTCATCATCCTCCAGATCCGGGTGCTCGACCGCATTCTTGTGTCAGACGATGTCATGTGACACCGACCCCCCCCCCCCGTGTGCGTCGGACCTTTGTTCTGTCTGTTCTCAGCCCCGCTCTTACTCTTGGCATCCCAACCTGGATCCGCAGCCCACTGATCTATCATCGCCGTCCATACAGTCGAAGATAACCAATGTGGGGGATATCTCGTCATCTCCATCATCTGGGCACCCTCGGGCAGCATCTTCTCGCCCGGTCCCTTGCGTCGTGGAGCCATCGGCGGTAATTCTTGCCGATGTAAGCAAAGAAGGCTTGCTGCCCTAGTGCCTGCTGCTCAAGCGAGTCAAACGTGAACCCCTCCTGTAAGGCATTCAATAACACAAATTAACTACATAAAACAAACTCTAATTAAACAAATATTATCGCTGAAAAAAATACTTCACCGTACCAGCCACTCCTCCCATAGGGACTCCCTTGCAGCGACATCCCAGTCGTTCCAGTACAGGCGTGGCTCGAAGAATCTGCCCTTCACAAGAACGCCGATCTTCGTCCTCGCCTGATTCTCCAGGATCCTGACAAAGAAGTAAATAAATAAATTAATACAGTTCAAATATAAATTGACATCCCAAAATTTTAAATATAAGGCATGATGTGATTTTTTTTTACTTACAGGCCCTCCTGGATGAGCGTAACTCTCTCTTTACGCTGGGGGTGGATGCGTACCCCGCGTGTCGGACCACGGCCTCGTCGAGATCCTACAAAATACCAACATTAATACAGTTCAAATATACTTTAAATATAAGGCTAGCGAAAATGTATTAAACACTGTTATCAACTATACCTGTGGTAGAACCCACGAAAGAAGGAGAATCAACGCGGGTGTGGGATGAATCTGCGTGGGGTTAGGGCGACGGCTGGGGCTGGAGCCCCATTTGCTGTACGCGATCACTCTATGCCTCATCATTAGTGGGCAATGACGAGGTGGGACCCACCGGGGAGGAAGCAGCTCGGCATCCAACCCGGCCACGAATAGCCCATATCCTATCCATATCTGACTTCGTATAGATAAATTACAAATACATGAACACATTAAACAATCTCAATTCCGACACCTCATATAGGGTGTCGATATGGTGTCCGATACGTGTCTGACACCTCCGAACACGTGTCCGACACATACCGACACGTGTTCGACGCCCACTGACACGCACCTCCGGACACATCGGCATATGTTGATTTATTTTGTAAATGTTGAACACTGTCGATCAGACGTGATGTCCATGACTGCACTAACTAACAGGTATCTCAATCCAATCGGGTCCCATCCTCCGTCAACAATCTCAATTCTCAATTCTCAAATGCTCAATGCAATAAAAATTAACAAAAATCACACATTCAATCCAATTGGGTCCCATCCTCCTTCAATAATTTCAATATCTCAAATGCTCAATGCACAATTAACAACCTAAAATCATCAATTAATAATCGCAATTACTTCAAATGCACAGTTAATAACCTAAAAGGGTCAAATACACGTAGGTACCCTGAAACTACCACAAAGTCTCACTTGAGGGTCTCAAAATTTAATTTTTACACATAAGGGCCTGTAATTCCAAATTTGTAACAAGTAAGGGCATCCGTCTAAATTCCTAACGGTTCAGCCCTTTTCATCAGGGGCATTTTTGGGATTCCATATTTTTGGGTTTCAAAATCTGTGCAAAAATGGAGCCTTTAACTACCAAAACCTTTTCATCTAACCAAAAATGGAGCCTTAACTACCGGCGACACCCTCCGGCAGCACACTCAAGCGACAACGCCGGCAAATACCTCCTGCAAACCATGTCAGCAATTTTCCTTATAGCTGCCCACTCACGCCGCTGGTAAGTTACCCTTCACATACCCACCTTTTGTAGCGTCAATCGGCAAAAGAGAGCTCAAGTCAGCGGAGGTGATGGAGTTTCACTATTGGGTGGTTTGGGGAGAAGAAAGACAGGAAGACATTTATTGACTTGTTGACCAGTTGTTCCAGTACTGAAAGTCGAAGGGATGGACTATAGAGGATCGGAGCAGCCAAATATGTCAGATCTGTCCTTGGTGTTGGCCGACGACGAGTCTACGCCGGTGGAGATCCGGCTGATTTTAGTTTTAATGCAATGGTGGTGGTGCTAGGGTGTGCCGGCGACACCTTGTTCTTGGTTTTGAGAGAGATCGCAGACGATGGCATTGGTGTTAGTGATCGATCGGTTAATTGATAGGCCGCCGATGACTCTGATATATCTGTCGGTGGCCTAAAGGTCCCACTTCTCAGGTGCTTCAGCTCTGACAGGGTCCTCCGAAGTTCGTCCATCGTGTCGAATATCTGGTTCAGGCAATCACTCAGTGCGCCCGCCTAGCGCTTGCTGCTTGTGCAGAGGGTGGAGAGGTAGCTGGAGGCCTTGTTGGCTCGCGACGGGCTGACTTTCACAGCGGCTTGGGCTAGCTCTGCCGGGGTCTAGGCTGGGTCGGCGTAGGTGGAGAGTGTGTGGAGGCAGATGGTGGGGAAGCTGGCATGGACGCAGGAGGAACGGACGAGATCTCCCAAGGTGGCACTGCTATGATGCAGCAGTGATGCCGACTGGTGGTTATGATTTGGTGGTGTGGTGGTGAGGTCGATCTGCTGGTGGTTTTATGTGAGCCGCAATGGTGATGGGTGAAAGGGTTGTGGGGGTGAGGGGGTGAGGGGGCGATGAGTCTGTGAAGAAGAAGAAGTGCAAAATTGAAAAAAGAAAAACAATTTAACCTATCAAGACAAAATTGCCCTTGACGGATTTGCCCAAAACGTTAGAAATTTGGACGGAAGTCCTTATTTATTGCAAATTTGTAGTTGCAGACCCTTATGTGTAAAAATTAAACTTTGGGACCCTCAAGTGAGACTTTGTGGTAGTTTCAGGGTACCTACGTATATTTGACCCTAACCTAAAATCATCAATTAACAACCTAAAATCACATATCAATAATCACAATTCTCAAATGCACAATTAACAACCTAAAATTATCAAACAAATGATCAATGTTCAAATGGGAAAAAAATTGTTCAAAATGCACATATCCGATGCGCTTGAATTATTTCAATTTAGGGTTCGATTGTATTAGGGCATTCAATTTAGGGTTCAATTAGTTTAATTTAGGGTTCGGTTCAATTAGGACATTCAATTTAAGATTTAATTAGAGTTCAATTATAGCAATTTAGGGTTGAATTATTTCAATTTAGGGTTCGGTTGGATCAGGGCATTCAATTAGGGGTTCAATTAGTTTAATTTAGGGTTTGATTCGATTAGGAAATTCAATTTAGGATTTAATTATGATTCAATTACTTCAATTTATAGTTCAATTAGGAAATTTTATTAGTTCAATTTAGGGTTCGGTAGATTTGGGGCAATCAATTTAGGGTTCAATTAGTTCAATTTAGGGTTCGGTTGGATTAGGGCATTCAATTCAGGGTTCAATTAGTTTAATTTAGGATTTGATTCGATTAGGGCATTCAATTTAGGATTTAATTAGGGTTCAATTACTTCAATTCAGGGTTTAATTAAGGGGTTCTATTGATTCAATTTAGGGTTTGGTTGATTTAGGGCATTCAATTTAGGGTTCAATTAGGGGGTTCACTTATTTTAATTTAGGGTTCGGTTGATTTAGGGCAATCAATTTAGGGTTCGGTTGGATGAGGGCATTCAATTAGGGGTTTAATTAGTTTAATTTAGGGTTCGATTCGATTAGGGCATTCAATTTAGGATTTAATTAAGGTTCAATTACTTCAATTTAGGGTTTGATTGATTTGGGGCATTCAATTTAGGGTTCAATTAGGGGGTTCAATTATTTTAATTTAGGGTTCGGTTGGATTAGGGCATTCAATTAGGGGTTCAATTGGTTTAATTTAGGGTTCGATTCGATTATGGCATTCAATTTAGGATTTAATTATGGTTCAATTACTTCAATTTAGTATTGATCAATTAGGGGGTTCTATTAGTTCAATTTAGGGTTCGGTCAGTATTATTAAAGGCGCACCTAGGAGGTTCTATTAGTTCAACTTGATTAGCTTATTTCAAAGTATTGTTCTGCTACGTTTCAGTTAATCTTCCACTTTTTAATAACTTAAGTGTATAATACTTCGTCATATTAGATTTTATATGCCCTAAATCATTGAGCTAAACAGCTAAACAGCAAAATATTGAGCAACGAGCAATTGAGGTAGCACTTAGCAGCACTGTAGCAGCATCAGAACATATCAAATATGAGGGAAGAGAGTAATGAACCAGCAAAAGCACTAGTGCAGGTGGGAAGCTGCTTCGATGGAGCAGCCGAGCAGCAAGGCGAAGAGAAACAGGTGCAGTGTCAGCTGGAGCAGCGGCCGGAGCGACGGGCTTTCGACGGCAGCGGGAAAGGCAATGCGGCAGGTGAGAGAGAAGCTACTTCGGTGGAGCAGTTGAGCTCGAGCAGCAAGAGGGATGATGGTGGTGTTGCCGGAGGTGGCGCGATGTCGAGGGGATGATGGTGGTGTCACCGGAGGTGTGCCTCGCCGTAGAGGGGGTCGTCGTAGGTGAGAACGTCAGTGGGTGAGAGATAATTAAGAGACGGGTAGAGAAACGGGAGGAAGGCAAATCTGACCTAATTTAAGGTGGACTTTTAGCGACCAAAAGTCACCGTCGGTAAAAGTCTTTTTTACACTTTTACCGACGGAATTTCTAGCGACGCGACGGTACCATTCCGTTGCTTAATTTTTTAAAAAAAATCATCGAAAATCATAAAATTCTCTAAAAAAATTTAGCAATGGTTTAGTCCGTCGGTAACCGTCCATCTGCATAACATTTTACCGACGGAATGGTCCGTCGCTGCTACATTTTTAATGACGGACTTTTACCGACGGTGAAACCCGTCGCTGAAAGATCTTTTAGCGACGGAATTTCTTCCGTCGCTAAAAGTCCGTCGCAAAATCCTTCTTTTCTTGTAGTGAATGTATGTTTGAAGTACGTCTTTTTTTTTCTTTTTCTTTTTTTTTCGTAAATACCTTCTCGCAATCATGGATGTAGTTCTTTTTAATGTAACATATGAATGGTAGCTCTTTTCCTGTCTGTTACATTAAGAAAGTGAGCTATGATTGGAAGCATCTCCTGGATTCTAAAATGCCAAATTTAATTATAAACGGAGAGTTTATATATTTTCTTCTTGTATTTTGTCCTGCATAATAATCCATTAATTGATTCTCAAATCAAATCAAATCAAATTTCTTTTGGATTCACATGATGTGGTTGTTCGTACTATTGAGCTAGCTATGACTACATCTTTTGTTCCTCCATTTTTAGTCGTAAATATTGGAACTTTATTCTGGCGACAACCTTTATTAATCTTTTTTCCTCGGCCATGTCGTTACATGTGAACTCTCTCGTAGCAAAATTTTTCTTGAACTAGAAATACCTATATTTCCAATAAAGATATGTAATGTCTCGTGTAATCTTCGCTATTGTACTAAGGTTATTCTTATTTTGCACTCTCTAATTTACCAACGACACCTTTTGCACCGCGTAACATAAATGTAACAAAGTACAAATTAAAATGAAGTGGGACGTGGTTTGTTACAGCCAGTTTAAGAGTTTTAACAGTGCTACAATAATTTAGAGGTCTTAAATTAGATATACAACTGTTCTTACGGCTAAATCGAGCTTATTAAATTGGTGTTGTAGTACGATCATTTAATTTGTCTGCTGAGCCACCATAACGCTACACTTTAGTTGGGCATAATTTGCTGTTAGGTAGCCATATCAAAACCTCCATTTTTATTTGTATCTTGTGCATAAATTAATTGCTTAAAAACTGCCCTTAGCCAGATCATAGAAGTTCCAATAAAGACACTCTTTGGTACTTGTCATTGTGACCTTATCGAAATGTGATTTGAGATATTTTCATGTACGACCCAATGATGAGAAATGGTTAAAATTGTGATTTAAGATATGTGAATGTGAATACTAGGAGTCGTGATGATCGAGGATGCAAAGAAGATGTTAGCCAGATCGGTCTCGATCAGGGGAAATTGCATAGGCCGAAGGAATTGAAAATCATGTTACACGTAAGCTAGTAAAATATGTTCGCATTCATACAAACAAATTATGTAATTTGAATGAAGGAAGTACCTGATGTTATAATGCATGCGATCTTGAAAGATGATACCCGACTTTGATAGAAAAAGATCGTCTTTATGTAACATAAAATAAAAATATGTTTAGTTAAAAGGGCATTGACTGACTGTTGGTTTGTATGCCGTTCACCACCTCGTGATTGCTATTTAGTTTTACATACGTATCACAGATGAGGTCAGATTATGCAATCTTGTTTACTGAAAGCTACTGAACCTTTTCTTTGTCTAGATTTGATTGGCAATCCTCAGCTGAATTGACTCCAAGAACAAGAATTGCAAGTCCTGTCGATTTTTTCTTTTTTTTTTAATAGAATTGTAATTAATGGCTTGTTTTTATGGAAATTGAATCAGTGACATTGGAGTTACCCTTGAGACATCTATCATTTTTTTTCCATTCTTTAGAGTGTGTTTAGATAGAGCATTTGAAAATTTTCTTTATTTTCTAATCCCTTCGTTTATAAAATCCCCTCATTTCAAAATCCTAACATTTAAAAGTTCATTGTTTGGATAATACTTTTTGTGGTGAGCATTTCTGAACGCGCATATTCATTTTCTTTTCACTGTTAACATAGAGTAACACGAGAGAGGTTAATTCTTTGTATAAGTTACATTGCTTCATCTTTTTGTTGTTAAGGAGTTTATAATTGTCACTGATATGTACGTATTTTTAGCAACAAAAAAGAAGGGGGTGAAAATTATATCAAGAAGTGGAACGAATATTTTTAAATATGAACTGCGTAACACAATCTTATATTATGTTTCACAGAAACTACATGTAAATCATATTAAAAGGTATTATAGTAAGAAGGAACAAACAAAGACAACCTCATTTTTGTAAAATAATTTCAGGAAAAAAAAAATGGATGGAAGATTGAACTGTGGTAGATTGAAATGGTAACTACAAATAAGAGAAAATTTCGGGTGCCCTCAACCCATGGAACAAGGAAGACCTTTATGTGAGAATTTTGCAAAAAAAAAAAAACTAGTCTGTACGTATTATTTCAATTGAAAATTTAAAGCCTCTAAATTTTCTTTTCAAATCCCTTTTAAAAATTTCAAATTCCTTTTAACACAACCCGAACAAGGGATTCAATACAAGAAATTTGCCCCGTCGAAGCAAAATTTTCACTTGAAATACATCATCCAAAGACACTCTTTGTTCTGTCAATTCTTGGAATCAACTACATACACACATGTAGGTAGACACTAGAAAAACTACCATGATAATTAAAAGAAAAGAGAGAAAGTGCACGAAAAGGCATGATAGTTGGATTTTTATTGTTTAATCCTTTACCGTCTATATATATATATATATATATATATATATATATATATCATCTAAAAGGGTAAAGGTTTTTCCGAGCAATTGTTATTTACCTCAATGAAGTTCGAAAGTTTGAAATTTTGGAGTAACATGCGGTGTTCTTCGAATTCGTTAGCATTTCTAATTTGTTCATTTGTTTACTTTTCTTTAATGAAGACTAAGTTTCAAAGAATTGAAGATACAGATTCATGGATCTCTCGGTTAGAGAAATAAAAATATACCTCAGTTCAGGCCGAAGAAGCAACATCACTCGATTTGAAATCGTTGATGTTGAAGTATAAAGAGAGTGGAGGCACTAATTACTTCAACCCAATGCTCTACCGCATAGGTTAATCAATTGTAGCATTACAACTACTGCTCAGTAGATTGATCATCATCCGAGATGAATTCCTCGTATAAGTTGGGTCACAATGAGCCAACTATTCCCACACATAATTCTGCATAAAAGGGTTAGAGGGTAAGTTAAGACATATTAGAACAAATTATAACATCAAACCCCAACCCACACCCGCCTTCTCTTCCCCGTTCTCGATATCAATCCCTCTGAGACACACGTGCAGATGTACTTTGTTCACATAAAGTTATCGCAATTTACTATTTGGTGACCTACACACAATAAGGAGAAAAAGAAGGGGTGATTTCTTGAAAAGTACTCCCTCCATCCCGAATTATTTGATTAAGTTTGACTTATAAGTTCGTGAGGATATGAGTCATGTGTTATGAGTTTCTATTATACCCCAAGAGGGAGAGAAACGGGGGAGAGAGAAAGTGGGTCATGAGAAAGAACATGAGTTGATGAATGATTAAATGTGTAGAGAGAAATAGAATAAAAAGAGTAAACATGAAAAAAAAATACTTATATAATCTTTTTTAATTTAAAAAATGATCATTTTTTTATAAGACAATCCAAAAAAATATATGATCAATTTTTTTTTTTTGTGGCGGAGGAAGTATTAATATACCACTTACAAGTATTACTCCATTTGTTACCACTTAGCGGTAAGGATAGGACTAACTCTTACAGCCAACCTATTGGACCTTCGATTTTTGTTGTAACACATTGCGTATTACTTTTTTTGTGCAAAAAATAAGCATTCTTAATGTTATAAGAACTGCATTTTTTGCAAGCCACTTGTTAAGTTGCCTTTTAATTAGGAGATGAGTAAATATGACTTCAGGTCCCAACCATTTAAAATTGTTGAATCAAATATGACTGGTGTGATTGACATACATGACTTGATTGACATATATTACTGGTGTTATCGAAAGACAAGTTAAGGTGCTATAAAGTTATTATACAATGTATCCATCAATCATACAAGGTTGAGACCATTTATTTCACCATACAATGTTTTCTATTAGGCACGACAAAAAGAACTGAACTCTCGACTTAGGTAGCGTTTGAAAACTATTTGGTTTTCTGTTTTTTTTTTTTAGTTTTGTAAATTTGAGAAAAAAAATTGCGTTTGGCACACAGTTTTTCATTTTTTTTTCTTCATTTTTGAAAACCAATTTTTAAAACATGGCAGCTTTTGAAAATGTCCATTTAGGAGTTTCGAGTTTTGAGTTTTGAGACCACCACCACCCTCCCACCGCCATTGCCTGCCGCCAGCCACCATCACGCCCCACCACTGCCACCGTAAATACCACAAAAGAAAAAAACTCAAAATAAAAACTAGATAATCAAACACCAAAAAAAAAAACTCAAAATAAAAGCTTGGTAATCAAACACCTAAAAGATAAAAATCTGAAAATAAAAATTAGATAATCAAACATCCATTTGTCTTTGTAAAAAATAAAAACTAAACTGATTTTAATTTTTATTTTTTAGAAATAAAAAATCAAAACTGAAAGTGATTTCAAACTGACATTTAGATTCAAGGTCTATAATACTGGTCTTGGGCCTGGTGCGGTTGGCAGCCTTTGACCCTTCCGAGAAATGTACTTATTATGATGCAATGCGGTATCGCCTAACCGTTGAATAAGAAACACAGTGAGATGCAAAATACAATTTGTGAAACAGTTCATAATTATTTTATTTTATTTTTTTTGCCCGAAGAGTAAAAAAATATATCAAGATTAACTAAGAGCGTTTATGGTTAATCTGAGTTTTGGTGTGTCCACAACTTTGCAATGGGTGGGGAAAAAAAAATGGCTGCTTTGAGGAATGATGAGAAAGAGAGCACTAAGCCTATCAAATCAAAGTTATTATTGTCTATCTATCTAAAAAACCAAAAAGAGGAGGGGAGGGGTGGGGATGGGGTTGGTGCAGGAGATTGGGGTGCTCTTCTCCACCGCCCAAATGTCGAGTTGAGAACTCACTCCCTCTCACTCACCCCCACTCAACCAATCACGAACCTTAAAAAAGAAGTTTTTAAATGACAACATTAATTTATCATGGGGACCATTATACGAGCGATAAAGTAATTGGTCCGTACAAGAGATGGCGTGTCTCATTGCCTCCCGCCATCTTCTTTACTCTTTAATTAATTAATAATAATAATAATGACAATAACAATAAAAATTCGTATATAGATTACGGAGTGCAAGCATGATGGGCCATTTGAAGCAGCAGAAACCCCACTATGTGACTATGATCCCTCTGCTCCCAAACAAAACAGCAACAGAGAATTTGCCAGTTCTTTTGGCACTACCGCCCATATTTTGTCATTTTAATTGCCCTCCTTCGTACATTTAAGTATATATTTTAAGGTTGCAAAACTCTGACTCAGCTCAACTCGACTCGGCTCTTCGACGTTTTCTATGTAAGCTACGCATAAGATCTTTTACATCCGCACGTTACTTTGAGAATTTTAGCGCATTGTAAGAATTGCAGCTAATGTTTCTATAGAAAGACTAGCTATTTATGCTGCCCTTGTTCTTGTTGTCCTCAATGGACTCTTTGACATTATAATGGAAATCGATTATTCCGATGTTGCTTTCAACGTGTTTCTCAGGGAGAAGGAAGCTCAACGCATGCATCAACTTCTAGTGTTCAAAAGTTGGAACTTGGTTGGTTGGCTGCAGGGGGTGCAATAATCTTTTGTTGTAACCGGAGAGCAACTTTGTAGCCGATGCTCTAGGTAAGGATGCGATAGCTCAAGCTAATCTTTCTATCGTTTATTTGGCTGCTCCTTTTAGATTTTAAAGTTGTCGCAAGCCGATTGTATAACTTTTTTATACACATAAGTGTATATAATATTGGTTCTAGTCAGGTGCGGAATTTACTCATGAACCGCGGGGGGTGGAGCATGGCACCCCCCAAACTTTCGGGAATTTTTTTTTCTTTAAATAATAGTTATTCATATTTAATATTTTTACTAGGGGTTTGTTTTATTGTATTTTTTATTCTATTTTCGTCGGCCGTCATAGCCTTCCTCTTTCTCATTCTCTTGCTCTATCTTCATTCTTTTAAATTCTAATTCTCTAAATTATGAAAAAATACAAATTGATCTAGGTTAGTTCTTTTTTTTCTTAGTTTAAATTTTTATAATATGTTAACTTATACATGACAATTGTACTCATACAATTAATAATCACATTAGCAATACATCTACATCACAAGAGCTAAGCTTCTTTCACGCAGAATTAATAATTAATTATTGACTAACCTTACCGAGTTAAAATCACTAGCGGTTTTAGTCTAATGTCAATGATCCCTTTCTAATGTAGGCGGAGTCTCATGAGTGGTGGCAAAGTAAATAAGGCTTATATATGTATCATGTTTTTAAATTTTGTCTTAGTACTTCTCAATTAATTTCTCTATTCTTTGTTCCCACCTTTATATCTTGGTGCACAACAAACTGAACTCAAATTGTGAGGAACTCTTTCGGAGGTCAAAAACAACATATCTTTATCATGTTAAGTTAAATCTTTTTCACTTTAGAAATGATTATTAAATAGCACTGCTGCGAATAGTACTGTCTTTCTTCTGATATTGAAAAATAAAAAGAGTTAATATGTTTATTTGCTTTTACAGACAATTCTTTCTTTGTTTAACAACTTCTATAAGTCTAAAGACCGGATTATAAAAATATTTTTTACTAATCTAATTGTATTATTTAAACAAAAAAAAGAAGTTGAAACTATGGGACCAGAGTGAAAAGGGAAGAAAAGATTTATTCAGCTTGTAGCAAAAAGAACTCTAGCTTCTTTTTTGGCAATTTCAAAACGTCATTTTGAGGCCGAGTTCATAAATTTATTAAAAATTTATTTTTACGTTTATCTCGTAGTCAATAGAACTTCTTACGTCTCGTTAAATACGAGTTCTGTAACTCTCTCTTAAAGGTAAAGATAAAAAAAAATTAATACAGGAAGATATGTTAAGAAATGTGAATGTACTATGTTTCTTTTGTCAATTCATCTCAGTACATGTTACAGTTATCCAAAAACAAATTCTTGGAAGAAAGCAAACTTTTGTTACATTTAGCAGCAGCAGCAGCTGAGTTGGTGTGTATCTCGGAGTCCCAGGTTCCCTCACTTGCCGGGTTTAAAGAAGCCAGCATTATAATAATCAATCAATATCAATATATATATATGGTAAAGTGCTAAGCACAACTTTTCACCTACAGGCTACACCCTATGTACTATATATTCATATAAAATATCTTTATGATATATATTTTGTGTAAATGTACATTTATAGTATATCAGTATTATTTTATTTAATTATTTAATACTATAAAGGTGGAGAAATGGAAGATGGGAAAAAGTTGTCGAGGCAATCGATATATAAAGTGCTTTTCTGAGTGTGCCATGTTGGGTGGTGGGTTGAGAGCGTGACACGTTCGAGATTTTAGTGTAATGATTATAGTTAGGACAAGTTACCCATCCTTACATGAATGGTCCTTGAAAGGGGACTATAATCGCATGAGTAACCATAATTAATAATCATTATTATTATTATTATTATATTTTTAATAATGTTAAAAAATTGTTCATAAGCATAGTTAAAAAAATATTCACAAAAGAGTTAGTATTGCTTAACAATCATTAATTGTCACTCTAGGAGAGATTGTGGCTAATTTTTCACAATTAAAGTGGCGGTAAAATTTTATTCTTAATTTTATTCATGTAAATCGAACTACATTATAATTATGGCATGTCAATATTAGTACCTTGTTTAGTTTACATTATGCATAGGGCATCACTTGGAGCTAGTCCTCATTTCACTGGTCAAGACTAGCTAGTCACAGAAACTGAAATTATGTGCTTAGTTGAGCTTTCAACTCTAGCATTGCACTTAACAACTTATTTTACTTATATTTAATATTTTCAAACTTTCTTATAGATATACCATAGTTCTTGGAAACGGGTTTTAAAAATATGGTTTCATAATACTTTTTTTTAAAAAAGTCTAGTTTTAGATCACGATTCCAAACAGTAAAAAATATTGTTTCATAACACTTTTTTTTTTTAAAGTCTAATTTCAAATCACGATTAGATTGCACTTCAGCAGCAAGCATGCGAGGAGCTAAATTAACGAGAGAGATATTGAGTAATTTTATCATCAAGAATATAAATATAGCGATTATATATATTATTAGATGCAAACGAAAAGAATTGAACCCAAAAATTTAGAATAACTTTGTGGCAACGGTCACCTCAGTACCGTACAAAATCACTACCTACGTGTAAAATTCTAATTTAGCATGTTGGATAAAGAATTAAGAGCCGCCTTACCCACTAATCACACTTAGTGCACTTCTTAAAGAAACATGCGTGGAGAGAGAGAGAGAGAGTATAATTGTTTGTTTTACCGATGAATGAATAGAAAAGAAGAAAGAAAGGAGGGGAAAGTTGATGGGGGAGGGGCAGGGGCACGTGTCCCGGTCAGGCGTGTTTGATATCTCAAACAAAGCCCTAGTGGGCGTGGCTGACTTCTCGATCAGCACACACAGCACGTGTCGCGGTCTTCGTGAAGCATCACGCAGGGGCAGGGGCAGGGCCAGGCCCCTTTGATTTGATGCTTCTAGTACTACTATATATATCATCATTACTACTACTACTACTACTACTCTTTTCTTTTTTATATTTTTATTTTACTTTTATGTCACTAGTTTTTGTACTTTTATTACTGCCCTACTGTGATCATTTTCCTCTTGGGTAAAGTCAGTCAGGTCCTCCTTGACCCTTTGCTCTTTAGCCTTTTACCCTCCTCCTAGTAGGCCCTAACATGTACTACTACTGCTACTACATATATGCCGCTTTCTCGTACAACTTGGCTGTCAGTTCTTCTGATAGCAGAGAAATGAGGACAAGGCGAGGAAAGTAAAGGAAAGGGAACGGAAGAGTAGACCATCTTTTTAGCTGTTGTGTCAAGTAGGCGTGTGTACGCTTTAGTTCGGTTCGTTTTGGTTTGAAAATTAAATTATAATAATAATAAATTGAATCGTTATTATTCGGTTTAAAAAATGATAAATTAAATTAGAGATAATTATAACAGTATCCCTAAAATTAGGATGAAATTACAGTCAAGGACACAATGTTACAAAAAGATAAAAACTGTATCCTTCCGTCATTGATCCGTTAAAAAAAATATACGTATTTACATATGTCATGAATACGTATTTTTTTAAATGGCATTACTACCCTCATTTTGTATATGCAAAATATATGTCATATCTCATTTCTAAATTAGCATTTCAACCTAATTCTCCTTCGTTCCGACGCCGCAATTTCCCTGGCAACCACTTACCCTCAAAGTCGGCAAGACATCTCGGCGTTCTCACTCCTTCCCGACTTGAAACAGCCACCATCATCACTCCCCCAAGGTCGCGGCCCTTTAACTCTCCCCTCACCCCGTCGCCACCCCTTCTCTCACCCCCTGCCCCTGAAATTCTACTCAGCCGGTGGGACTAATCCGCCGCCGCCTGCGGACCACCGACATGCTCCTCAAAAGCCCTAATTGTCAAAGCCAAAATCCAAGTACAAAATCTGAAGCCGAAATCCTCCGTCGGCGGCCGCCCTGCATTTGGAAAAAATCCTCTGCCTCTACATCGAAGAATCGAGCACCAGCGGCGAGGGAGTGAGCATAGCTTGGTGGTCCTTGTCACAGGCAACCGACATGCATGTTGTCGCCAGCCGCGTGCACACCATAGACGACACCATCGCTATAATCCCTTATGTGTATATGTATGTACTATGTGTATTTGTAGCTACAGCTACAGAAGAACAAACAACTAGAAGAAGAAGTGCGGAAGAAATTATTCAGTGTGATTGGGATTGGGTTGCCATTTATTTATATGTTTGATTTTAGGTCTGAATCTGAGAAAATGAGGCAAACAAGAGATTGAATCTAGAAAAACTATTTTCATGTTTAATCTGTGGCATTGATGGAGACTAAGTGTTGGATGTTTGTGTAGTGCATACATTATTTTGCCAATATCAGAACAATCACTTAATTGATTGCGCACGCACGCGCGCGCACACACACACACAGAGAAAGGGGGGATGGCATTTGAAGAATTATACTACCAAGTGATGGGTATTATGGTCATTGCATCTAAACCGTTTTGCATTTCAGTATTTCCGTTTGGTCAATGGACATGAATGTAATTTATCCAAATTAATGGACACACTTATAATTTCACCCTAACGTCAGGGATACTGCTGTAATTATCCTATTAAACTAAATTAAATTAAACACCACCGGTTTAGAAAGTTCAGTTTGATTAGTTTAGACGGTTCAATTCGGTCGGTTAAGCAGTTCGCGACCCTTTAAAAACGTTGTTCCTTTACACAATACTATTGTATCTAATAATAATTAAAAATTAAAGTTATATTTTTTTCTTTCTAAATTGCATATAATCTTATTACAATCGATATATAAGTGTTCATTGATGTATGAGAAATAATGAATAAATATAAAATAGATATTGGTCACAATTTTTTTTGTGTTATAAGTGTTCTCATTATTTTTTTTTCTTTTAACTTCCAAGATTTGTTTATTTGGATTTGCTAAGAACCATATATGTGAAATTATAAATGAATGTTACTAAAAATAGATTAACATATCATAAATCGATTCGGTTCGGAATCAGTTTCGAAATTGTGAACCGTGAACCAAACCGAATCAAGGTCAGTTTGAGAAATATGAAACTGAACCGTTAAAATCTTTGGACGGTTCGGGTTGGATTAGTTTGGTTTGATCGGTTTGAGCGATTTAGATCAGTTTAAATGGTTTGGTGCTCACCCTAGTTGTATGCAAATTTAGGAGAGAAAGGGAAAAAAGAAAAATACCCAATGACTTCCTCTAGTATATATGATACATTGACATGTGATTTTTATTCTTTTATTTTAAAATGATGTACTAGGAGTTCTCACAGTTAATAATAAAATACTGCTCCTTAGACGGGATTCATCTGAACTAACTAGTTTCAAAGAACATGCGAGCTGACTAATGAATATCTCTTTAAAATGATCGACTTTCTTCCTCTCTTCCCTTCCACTTTCGTCAACTACCCCCAAAGTGCCTTCACCATCCCCCACCAGCACACACAAACTTTGATTACGACCCCCATTCCCCATCACCCACAACTATGCACACACATCGTTGCCCCCATCACCGGCGAATACAACCCTTCTCCCCACCCCCTACTGCCCCAATACGCATCACCAAGCAACACACATGCATGCGTGCATGCACACTGTCACCCTAGCACCTACCACCACACATGCCCATACATACAACAGTGCCCCCCCCCCCCCCAGACCACACACACGCAAACCATGTCTCATCTACAAATCTCATCGCTGGTTCAAGTGGTTAGTTTAGGGCAGGGCTAAAACGATTGTGTTTGGGTGGTGTGATAAAAGAGAGGGAGAAAGAAAGGTTAAAAGGCTTTAAGAGTTCTTGACATAAATTTTGATAAGAAAAGAGGGGTCTCGATGCCGTTTTACCGATACGCTCCATCTGAGGAGCAACATTTAATTAATTGTGGTGGGGGGAGGGGGGCGAAGTGCGGAGGATGAAATTGCACATTGTGTACAGTAAATGGGGTTTTCATTTTCAAAAAATAAAATATAATTTCTTCATCTTGTTTGCAATTTCATAAGGTAAACAAAGGAAGACGTAACATTACTATTATACTTTTTTTTACCATATTTTTTTATGATTTTGAAACATCTGACTCTTGTGCGTAATCTGAGAACTATATTATGAAAGTATTGCTTTATGAGTTAAATACACGTTAGTACCCTAAAAGTACCACAAAATTGCACTCGAGGGTCCAATTTTTTTTATTTTTACAAAGGGTATGTAGTTACAAATTCGCAGAACATAAGGACTTCTATCCAAATTCCCTAACTTTGGAATAGTGTCAAGGGAAAAATCGGTACTCTTTTTTAATTTTTTCACCCACATGTGAGATTTTGACAATCCTCCCTTGATTAAACCCTCAACTGGTCTGAAAATTCTCTTCTCTCTCTCCCTCTACCTAGTAGCACGCACAAATGGCCACCATGACACAACAAGCTGCAGGTTCGACGCACCGATGATGACTCCGACCACCGGTACCAGGCCAACGCCGTTGCTTCCAGGAAGAGCGGCCACAATTGCTTTGCCAACTCCTCTGTCGGGGTCCACAAGAAGATCATGAAGGAGTGGAAAATCCTCTTAGACCACTTCCTCGCCAAGATCTACGTTCGCGTGTACGAACAACGCATCGACCTCCTCCGACAGAAATCGTTGGCCCACCCAGTTCGTACCTCATCCTGCTGGTCTCCTCCCCTTCAGCCGCCGAGGAAGGTCTGACAAAGAACAACGTTGTCTTCGCCACCAACCCCCACTTCCTCACGGGCAAACACCTCGGCTACAACTTTTCCATCGTCGCTTGGGCCCCCTACGCCCCCCACTGACGCAACCTCCATCAAGATCCTGCCCGCTACCAGCTCTACGCGCTTCAAGCCATACGCGCTGATGAGGTTAGGCTGACGTTGCGCATGCTGTTTTTTAACTGAAAAAAAGGTGGTGGAGATAAAGTTGGTGTTCTTTGAGATGAAGCGATGGTGGGGCTTGGGTAAGGGGCGGGTGGGTGGGGTGGGTGAGGGGCGGGTGGGTGGGTCTGTAAGAAGAAGAAGAATGTGAAAATTTGAAAAAGAGAAAAGGAAAAACATAAAACCTATTTGGACAATTTTGTCCCTATTTTTTTTGCTAGATCAATTGGAATTTGGACGGAAGTCCTTATTTATTATGAATTTAAAATTACAGACTCTTATGTGTAGAAAATAAGTTCTTGGACTCTCAATTGAGACTTCGGAGTACTTTCAGGTTATTAACATGTATTTAACCCTTACTTTATTGTTGCAAGTGTAACATGGTTATACTCTTCTATGGCTTATGTGTTTCGCTCTTGTACAATGTGAAGTTTTATGTTTGGACCTTAGGACATCAAAGACACTGAAATCTTGGCCCTCCTTGTTCCAAAGGTGATATGGATGTTGTGAAAATGTTGCTTATGATAAAACTTTTTTTTTTGAATTTTGAGAAGAAAGATACGAAGACACAGAAGCCCAAACTTTCTTCCCTTATATCTTCTTTCCTCTCCTAAAAAAAACTTGCTAAGGAAATGAACCTCTTTCTTTCCAATTCCCTTCCGTTTTCATCACGCAAACAAAATTGGTAACTTACGCATAGCTACTAAATCGCCCTCTTTGAAGCACTAATAAACTCATGAGTTTGAGCTATCAGATAAATGTATTAGTCTTCAAGTGATACATGATGTCCCAATCATTATTACATATAGAAGAATTCAAATGCGGGAGTTCTCTTCTTGGAACTATAGGTCTATATCCTCTATTTTCTATATAGCTTTAAAATGAAATTATAGTCATTAAACTCCTCCAAACCTGTCCTCCCAATCCAAAGGTATGGAGGGGTCAATTTATATGCATAAACCATAAACCGAGGCTCGTGGAGGAGCGTTTCACATTTACAAATTTCAAATAAGAAAATTTAGTTTTAGGTTTTCTATGTGTTAACGGGGATTGATCGTCGTATTACAAGAAAATGTTTTAGCTGTAACCCGATCGGCCCCTGTGTAGCAACAAATGATAATTACCACAATTGCTCGTAAATTTTTCAGCAACGTTAAGAAAATGCTGCTAAGAATTGTAGTAAAATATCTACGAAAGTAACCTTAATAATATTCAGCGATAATAAATAGTCGTTATACAGAGAATTTGTAGACTACTACTACTATCAAAGGTTGCAGCCAGAATCTGTCCGTACAAATAAACCCTTCTCTCATTGGAGGTTAGTCTGCACAACTTTAATTCTTCACGCGTGATAACGAGACTGGGCTTGGGCCATTTAAGCAGGTGCCCACCAAAGACTCCATCGCAAGAGGCGTCAACTGCCCAACTTTAATGTCATAAAGGGGCCCGTATAAAACAAGAATTTTAGATGGGCCGATAGTTGTTTATTGTGGAGTTGCATGGCTATCAGTCAAATTCACCACTTTAATGATAGTTGTTTATTGTGAAAATTGCATGGGTCTATATTTGACCACTTACGTTAAAGTGGTGAATTTGACCTCATTTAACTAAAAAAAATTACACTTGACCTCCTCTTACATGACTCTACGCTGTAACTTGGACGACCCCAAGGGCCGAACTATGTCCAACACATTCTTAAAAATTTATGCACATGTCTGGCCCAGCTCATCTACGGGCCGAATAATGTCTGTCGACGGCCAGCCCACAAAGATCTTGGTGGGTACGGATTAGACGCGAGCTGCCTATGTACGTGTTGTCCATTGTTACAAATTAGTTTGATTTACTCAATTTGAAAGCCTATCATTACCATCCAAGTCTACTAATTAATCTTGAGTTTTTGTGTACTTAATTTTAAAGCATACCAATTACCATCCAAGTCTAATTATTAGTATAATGAAGAAATTATTAACAAAAAGTCTCAAAATGAAATTAAATATAAGCATGGAAACAATGTTTTAGGACAAAAATGAAAGAAAAAGACAAAAGTTTCAGTACAATCTTAAGCAATCTACTTTTATAACAAGAAACAAAGCTGAAAAAAGAAGTCTTCAAATGTCTTCAAATGGTTAGGGATTTTTAAAGATCAAAGAGAAAGACATATATATTGTACACATAAAATATATATACATAATTTTTACGCTATATTAAAGTTGGAAGGGCTAGATTTTTCACGGGTTGAGTGGGCCTTTAAAAATCTTTGCACTTGCCCAACCCATATCTTTTATGGGCCCAAAGTTTTGTGCACACGTTCACTATGGTCTTTATCAAAGTAAGCTCACGTCCACATTTCTACGAGTCGGCACGGATCGCCCAACCCAAGTTGCAGTCGTGCATGACTCTGTTGGGCAAAGCAGATAGAGTGCTTGCAGATTCAATCAATCTAGGGATCTGGGTACATGCAATGTCTGTGCAACATAGAGATACTAAATCACCGAAAGAGAATGGAGATTAAGAAAACAGCGCAATGTAAACATGCTAGTGAAATTTAGAAGGAGCAAGATGTACGAAAAATGAAAGAGAGTAATTCTTACAATCGGAACATGCAGATGATTCAAGCGAGGTTCTAGTTAGTGTTGATTTCTTCCAACACCAACCGGAAAAACAAAATGGATAAAGTTCATTTCCTCCACACATGTTAAGAAAGACATAAACATGCTACTCAAAATTTGAATTTCCAAGTTGTAACCGTATGGTATAGTGGGGCAGCTCACGGATAAAGAAAAAAGGATGGAAATTACTAACCAAGATAACGTCTTTCTTACCCGTAGACAACCCATTTTTGTAGTTATTATTAATTAATTAATTAAATTAAATAGTGAGCTTTATTACTTATTAGAGTTTATTATTAAACTTTGACCTGGTAATATAACTAAATTAATTCGGTCCAATCCAGTCCAGTTGTTCAATTAATTTGGTCTAATCCAGTCCAGTCCAATTGCCAAGCTCATAAGTCCAATTGTCTAAGTCCAGTTGTCTGGCTTAGTCCACCCTAATTATGTCAGTCCAATCCATGTCTAGATAGTATTATTTCTAGATTATTATGTGATTATTCTCGACGTAAAAGATTAAGCCAATGCTTTATACGGTTTAGGAAGGTAACATCCCATCTAGAAAATCAGAGATAATTACCAAAATTAGGCTCAGATAATACCTCAAATTTAAAAAAAAAATGGGATGAACTGATCTATTTTTCCACAAACCTGCCGGTTTGTTAACTTTTGTCAGTTTCTAATTTTTATTAAATATTCTGACTTATCTACTCATTGTAGATTGGCATAGCCACTTTTATCAGTTTTGCGTCTCAGAACTTTCTAAATACATCCCTTGGCCTTCATTTTCAGGGGTCTCAATTTTAATTAAGTTTTTTCTTCCTAAAGTTTTTATATCATTTCTTTGTGATGTGATATATCATCTCTCCCAAGAATTTAGTCCTTCATATCCACTTTAAAATTCATTTGATCTCTTGCATCGTGGATCATTTCAAAGCGTTCCCGAGTCATCCAGACAAACAAATTCACGAAGTAACTTTCATAGCTTTTTAGTCAAATCTTTAGTCTAGAATTGTCTCCCATTTTTCGCGGTCTCATTTCTATTTAAAAAAAAGAGTCATTTCATGTCCCAGTCTAAGTCTAATGCCGAAATGTAGATTGTCTCCCGTAGGACAAGAGTCAAACTACGATGGTTTTGATTTTGGTTTGTTCAACTGAATATGTAGACAATACGACCCCTGATGTCCAGTTCAAGTCAATGATATAGAAATAAACTTAGGTTTTTTTATTGCATATTTACATGTTATGTATGTTAAAGGATAAAAATTGATAGAAATGAAGTAGAGGCCGATAGGTACGCTGGGAGCCTAGCACTATCCGACGTACAAATTAATCCCTGAATCCCTTTCTCCGTTTGTGAGGGATTAGTTGTCTTTTGGGCACCTTAAAGTGATTTCTCAGCTTTTTCCATTTTTACTTTCTTAAATTAAATAAGATAGCGTCTCGATAAAATCTTCTATTCCGGGAGATTTTTCTGAGGTTGTTTGCTACATTACTTATTGCCTATTTTCTTAAAGTAGTTTAAGGTATAAATGTATCGATATTTATGGAACTTCAAAAAAGGCTTCAATCACAAGAGTGCTTAGTCTTACTAATATTGCATATGACCTTGAAATTTACTTTACGTACAAAGGATAACCCCCTTCATCCCCACTCTTTGAAGCCTATCTTATCCCAAACCCATCTTTCACTTTATCTAACCTGCCGTCTACCCAGCGCACCATCAAAGGCGACGATGAGAATTAAGTTATGAAGGATCTCCAAACGGTGCCACCAGGCCAAAATGGCCATCTTTTGACCTGGGCTGTTGGTGATACAAATTGTTGTGAGGATAAAAATATGCGAACATCAATAGGCGGGTAAGGTTTCTCATAGGTACAAAGACACATAGGCATGACAAGTCCTAGGTTTGAACTCGATAGCCAGCAGGTATGCCTACTGCCATTACAATATTATCTCTGCAATTCTTTAATGCAGATTTTGGAGTACCCTCATTAGATCCAGCTCTTCCAACTGCTCAGCCAGGATTATTACATATCAAAACTCACAGAACCCCAAAAGTCAATCTTGTGCTGGATCCAAAAGGTATCTTCTTCTTGGGCTAGTTTTGTTATTATCTTTTCTAATTTTGTGAATTATCCTGCTTTGTAAGTGTTATATGTGGAGCTTGGTTTCAGCCTAGAGACATAATTACAATAGAGGTATTGTACATCAAGCCCCAACTCAGATGGTGTTGCTCGCCAATGAGTAGGCCGAGGGGCGTGCCATAGAGAAAATTTTTTGGGAGGGTACTTTTGTAATAATGCATTTTTTTTTGCTCTAGGTTTATTTATTTTATATATACATATTTGGGTTTGAAGATATATAGGGAGAAAACAGCAACAGAGAGAGGGGTTAGGGTTCTGGTTGTAAACACTACTGAGTAATGAAAACGAAATCTGGTCATACTACGAGAACGTAGTCATATTGGTGAATCTCGTAAATCTTGTATTGTGTGTTTGATCTTTCTAATTTTTCATTTTTGTTCTTCGATATATTGCTTCGTTGTTACTGCATTTTGTAATAATAAGTACTCCCTAAAATTTCAGTTTGTTGCACTTGGACTTTTTAGCGTACACCTTTAGTATAAGTAGGAATAAGGCGGACAATTTGTTGCATTATGTTGTAGCTATCCAACGTTATGTGTCAATGTATTTTGGCAGGGACCTCAGTGCATGGTGCACTCGGGCTATGTCCTGATGCAAATTACACCTTTATCGTGAAGACAAACTAGATGGAGCATAGATTATACGTTCATTGTCGTCCTCATCTAAGAGCTTTCATGGAGAGCGTAACCGTCCGGTTTGAGCTGGTTTTGTTTACTCGAAACCGATAGACAATTCGCTAAAAAGGTTGTAAATTATTTATGAATCCAACGAAGAAAACATTTCTTTAACAGATATACATATACAGCAAATCGTGTCACTTTGTGAACTACCTCATTTGGGCCATGACATTGCTTATGTTGTGTAGATTGATGATGCTTCCATGTAGCTTAAATCACATCTCTTTCTTTTTTGGTTCGAAATTGGTTCAAAAATTTCGTATCTTTGATAGAAAATTGCTGGTAATCATCAGGCGTTGAGCTTTAACAGAGAAAACAGTATGCTAATCAAGAGCTAGTTTGGTGACAAAGCTGATGACCAGTTGTTTAGACTAATACGTACTGGTATTGGAATTTTATGGATCCAAGTCCTCTCTATTGGAGACCTTCCACACGGAATTAGATTCTGAAAGAGGTCAACTTATTTGACAAATTCCAATCACAGATTGCATGGCAAACAATATCCATCAAGTCCAAGTTTCTTTCCATCAGGTTAACCAATTCACAAGATCAATCTCTATCTGTATTTTTTGAACGTTTTTTTTAATGTGGTAGTTTTTTGCTTTTATATTAAACTCCAATCCTCTGGGAGATGCATCCGGCTTCCCCTTATTTGGCATTTATTATGCCTGTATTTTGAACTTTGGTACAACTTCACGGATGATGCTGAAAGCATATACTTTTAAGTTAAAAAGAAAAAATTAAGCAAATGTAAACAAGCACCGACGTAAAGTAGTTTGAATTAATCGGCAATAGTTGCATAACTGACATCAATTAGTTAGGTCATTAGGATTATTGTTCATTCTACTACAAATCAGTCAGTTTTTCTTAATGTGTTTTATCTCTACAATACGAGCTCTAATCTCTCACCAACTCCTATAAATGGTTATGTAACAACTGCAACTTTTATTTGTGGCTAAAATTTTATTTTTAACTTAATCTAATTAAATTTGGGTATTTTCGTTATATATATAAAAAATTGTAGGTAAACTTGGGAAAGCAAAATAATTAAAGTCTAAGGGTTTTTAAGAAAAATCTTTCCAGGGTTAATATATAAAGGATAGCATAGTCTCCGGCCGCCAAAATATTCTAACTTTTAGTTGAACTTAGAGAGAGGAAGAAGCAACAAGGGCTAAAAAAAGGTAAGATTCTCTATTAATTTTCTCTACCTTTTCGTTCATTAATTGGCTAATTCATGTAAATGTTCTTGGGTGTGATTTGTGTGTGTTTTGTGGGTTGTTAATGAATGAAGAGAAGCTGCCACGATGGGTAGCCGTGATGGTGGTTGGTCAGTGCTGTGTGTTTGTGTGTGAAGGCGAGTGAGAAATAGGGGGAAAGGGGGGCTACAATGGTGGCAGCGTGGTGGTTCTATGAGGGTGTTTATGAGTGAGTTTGTCAGTTAGGGAGAGAGGGAAGGGGCTGCCATGCTGGGCAGCGCGGCAGTGACAGTGTTGTGTGGTCTGCGTTGTGTGTGCGAGTGAGGGAGAAGGGGGAAGAGGGGGATTGTCGTGGTAGGCAGCCATGATATAGGTGATGTGCGGGTGTTTGTGTGGTGTTTAGGTAGGTGTAGAGGTGGAAAAGGGAGGGGAAGGGGCTACCGAGGTGGGCAGCCATGGTTGTGTGCTGTGCAGATGTTTATGTGGTAGTTAGGTGGGTGTGGAGGTGGAAAAAGGGAGGGGAAGAATTGCCACGGTGGGCAGCCAGGGTGGTGATGCTATGTGGGTTTGTATGGTGTATACAAGGGAGAGAGAAGCGTGCCATGGGCAGCCATAGTGGTGGTGGGTTGTGATTGGAGTCTAGAGGGGGGAGAGAGAGAGAAAAAGAAATAACAGGATTAGGTTAGGGTTTATTAATGATGGCTTGAGGTGGTAGAGAGAGAAAGGGGCTGCCCAGGGGCCATGGGGCAGTGGTGGAGGTGGCCACCGTGAGGTGGTGACATTGTGTGATGTTGAAGAAGAGAGAGGGGCAAATTAGGATAGGGTTAGGGTTTCTTAGGAAAGAAGAAGGTTAATAGTGTCGAAAAGCGTCGCTAAAGGTGAGATTTTAACTAGAAGTCCCTGTTGGGATTCTTAAAGGCTGTTTAGAGGCTGCTTTAGGCAAAGTACAAGACTAAAACCTCCCCTTATTTTTAAAAAATGTACATCATGAAATTTTCTGGGATTTTTCTGCGCATGCGAAAGGAATAAAATGGTTTCAATTCAAAAAAGAGCTTTTGAATTATTTAACATAGCAAACGAGCGTACTTTTAGCCGAAAGCTTTACAGTAATCTTATTTTACCAAGACACTTGAGCGTCTGAAATTTTGTGGCATTCCGCTGCCGATTGCTATGCTTCTGAAATGTGGTTCATAGTACTCTATATAAGGAGCAGATTGGGATTTTGAGAGGAAAATCTCCTCAGGGACCTTTTAGCCCGAGAAAAAAAACTCAAGTAGTCATTTAGAAAGATGTTTTGGGTTAGTTTTCGGTGTTTAAAGGTATGTTAGGTGTCGGGGGTATTTTGATAATTTTACACAAGTCTGGGGGTATTTTGGTGATTTTACTTGGAAGCAAATTTAGCAGTCAAGCATAATTGAATATGTGAATTGATATCCTTGTTATTTATCATCTTAGGTTCGATAATCGAGGGTAGGACAGACAAACGACCAAGGGATAAAACCCGGTTAGCAATTTAAATAAGTACTTGTGTTATGTTCCCACTTATACCTTATTTTCAATGCTATATACATATATACTGATACCTACCAACTAAAAGTTTAAAGTCTTTTGCAACGCAACTAATTTTCATTTCAAGCTTTTTGATGAGAAAATAAACGAATTGCCATGGAAAGCATTATGTCTGGTTATTGTGAACCCAGTTTGAACGGTTATATTAAGATGTTGCTATTGGTTGTTGTGCCCCACATCTAAAGGAAAAAGTTGAACTTTGGGTCTGGTCAACAGGACCATACATTGATGCACGGTACTCTTGCTCGTGGTTCGCCCCCGGGACCACAAAATAATATTTTTTTGGGAGATGAGTGTGAGATTTCGGGTCCTAGTCAATGGGACCTTTCGCTGACCGCAACAAACAATGAAAAGAGTTTGAATAGTATTAGTTGATTTCCATTCGGTTGTTATTCTTTCACTTTAGAAGAGTTTTTTTTTTTGCAAAAATGATTTACTCTATATATATATATATATATATATATATATAAGATGAAAATGTTTACCGGTTTTAAATCAAAAGAACCATGGCATGCTATAAAAATTTAAAAATTACTTTGGAACATATTATGTGTGCTTAGTGGGCCCCAACTCCTTTTTTAATATTTTTTCAGGTGAATACATAGTTGAACCCAACGTATGTGGGTCAAGAGGACGGAGTCACAGGATGGTGGTTTAGGGGAGTGAAGTCCTCTAAGGACATTAATAATATTTGGATGATGTTGCAGTACTACTTTCATATTTTTGAGAATTGGTTGGAGCTTAGATCACCATAGAGTTTTTATTATTTTTGCTAGTTGAATAATGTGAATGTATTATATTAGAGATGTTTCTTGAGGTAATCCATTAATATGATCTTGGTAACCTTGTAAATAGTTTAGAATTAGTTTTGATTATAAATAAAATGTACAGGTGGTATTAGGCCCTGCAGAGCCCTGGTGGAGGCTAGTGGGCCTGCGGTAGGTCATGGACCTAGCTTGTGGGTCACCCGTGGGTTCGGGTCTTGACAGAAGTGGTATCAGAGCTTAGTTATGATTCTGTAGATTCAGAAGCATATACCAGGAAGCTTACTTGATTGACGAGAGAAATAAGGAGAAAACCTAATCATTTTAGTTAGACGATAGGGTAGCTTAGATATATGAAGTCGTAAAGACGAAAGTATACCGATGATGCCTGTACCTTCATCAAAGTAGGGTATGGTAGGGGTACCTAACAATGCATAACTTGGTATTAAAAGGATGGATCGAAGATGATGAGTTCGACGATGAACCCTTCGAGGAGGATCCTGAAGAAGATCCTGAGAAGCAAGGGCAGGATAAAGGGCCAAAGTTGATTGAACTATAATGGCCTATTGAGGATGAGCTTTGGGTCGAGCATGTCGATTGTGAGGACCTTGAACTGAATGTATGAAAATGAAAGTACTCCTAGATGGCTAGCGGAAGAGATAAGCTTATACGTCAAATGGCGTCCCTGAAGGTGGATACCAGTCGAGCCATAGAGGATAAGGAATTACTGAAAGCACAATTGAAGAGCATGAAGAATAACAATGGTTTCAATTGGGAGCAAATGCAGAAGGACTATAATTACTACTTTGGAAAGAAGGATATGGAGTTACAAGATCGGTTGGGAGATGCAGATTAAGTAACATTCTAGCGGGCTCAAATAGAGTAGTAGATCCAGGAATACGAGGACTACATTGAGCAAAGAGACGATTAGGGTGAGGGAAGGAAGATGAGGAGTTATTAGTTAGGAGAATAGGTAGAATATTTCTTCCTTTTTTGTTCTTTTCAACCATTGTATTGGACAATTACTTTTAGAAATAAAATAGTTACCATTGATTAAGTTATATTATCGATTTTTATTATGAGTTGAGCCATTTGTTATACAACTTTTAGGATGGACGTGAATTATTAACTTACTTATACATCACTTGATTAAGGGAAGGGAAAGATAAGATGCTATTATTTTTTAGATAAGAAAGATATATAACAAATTTATATTGAATTAGAATATGCAAAATTACTATGATACTTTCATTATGCTTGGAAATTAGGCATTCTTACACGAGCTTCCTTATATGTTGAAAAATGGTTCGAGGGAGCGGTGCCTAGTTAAGGATGTGTTGCAGGTGGTAGAAAACTTAGCCGGGGTGGTAGAATGACATGTGGCTGCAACGATGGGGCAACCCCCAAATGAAGCTGGAGGCGTGACCATTGAGATGTTCAAGAGGTTAGACCCACCCTCTTTCTTCGGCACCACTAATTCCTTCAAAGCGGAGTCATGGCTATCAAACTTGGAGGACATATTTGAGGTTATGCACTACAAGAAAAAAAGGCTTTTAGCAACGGGTAAATCCGTTGCTAAAAGCCCATAATCCGTCGCTAAAAGTTTTAGCGACGAATTAACCGTAGGTAAAAGTTCCTCGTATAAAAGGCCGTTACTAAAAGTTTGGCGACGAAATTTTCAAATCTGTCGTCTAATATTGCACTTGCTGCGACGGAGTTATTTATTAATTAGCGACGGAATATCCGTCGCTAATTATATTTTACATATTTTAATTTATTTCTATTTTGTAAAATTAGCGACGGAATAAATATTGTAGCGACGAAACATTCCGTCGCTAAAAAGCTGATAGTAGGAACACTTTTAGCGACAAAATTAATCTGTCGCCAAAAGTAAAAAAAATAATTTATTATTATTTTTTTATTACCCAAGCATGTAATAAAATTTTCAATTCTCAACAACAACGCACAATAATCAATACACAAAGAAATATATATAATCAATCATAAAAATATTTATTATAAAAAAAACTCATGATGTACAAGCGGGAACCGGATACAGCCGGTTAGGGAGGGGAGAAGAGTACAAGCCGGGAGGGGAGGATAAGCTGGGACCGGGCACGAGAAGGGGCTCATCAGGGGTTGCCGAGTCCTGGATCTGGATCTTGCTGATCTGGGGCCGACTAGGCATGTCTAGCAACGCTACCCTGCTGATCCTGCTCCCTGATCATCCTCAACACCACAGTAGCAATGCGCTAGATCTCCTCCTCGGCCAACGGTTGCAGAGGAGCTGGTGTCTGTGGAGGGACAACGGGGGGTGGGGACGATCCTATCACGGCACGTGCAGTCGTGCTAGGCAGGCCACGTATGCAGCTTTTCGGCCGATTGACAACCTCCGGTACATCTAGCCATCGTTTCAACGCCCCAGTACTCGCACCCGTACTAGTGGACGCTGATGGCTGTCCGGACGCCTGCTCGGAGCCCCTAAGTTGTTCATACGAGGCCTGCAAGAACAGTGAGTCAAAGATATCTTAGTGCATAAATTAGCGCAACAAAACCCCTTTGTGAAGAGATAGAGTACCACATCAGAAAAATGTTAGGAAGTACTTCAATATAAATTCGTTTGGAAGAGATACTGAGAAATTGAATGCTTTCAATATTCTTCGATGGATACATGGACAACAGTCACAAAATGTAGAAGAAGCACATGTATAATTGTCGATTTTTGAGTTTTGATAAGTGCCTTTCAAATAACATATTTAACTAACGATACTTTTGAATATTCATAATTTCTGTTGAATGTGTGAGCTAAAAATGTAGGAAACTGTGAGAAGCATTACCTTATAACCTTTGAAAATGAGACAAGTGTTGCTACATTGACATTTTTCTGTCCTTCGGAGTGTTAAAATAATCACTAAAACAAGTTTGAAAAAAACATGTATATTTAGAGAAAATAATAAATTTGGCCTAAGTATAATTCTATGATTTCAATTGTATCAAATAATACCGTAACATTTGAAAGTAGGTCTAATTCCACCCAAAATCGTATCTCCGTTTTAAAAAATGTGGACGTACACCTTGAAGGGTAGGCTTGTCTTTAAAGACAAACACACCTACATGTATAACCTTTGAAAATGAGACAAGTGTTGCTACATTGACATTTTTCTGTCCTTCGGAGTGTTAAAATAATCACTAAAACAAGTTTGAAAAAAACATGTATATTAAGAGAAAATAATAAATTTGACCTAAGTATAATTCTATGATTTCAATTGTATCAAATAATACCCTAACATTTGAAAGTAGGTCTAATTCCACCCAAAATCGTATCTCCGTTTTAAAAAATGTGGACGTACACCTTGAAGGGTAGGCTTGTCTTTAAAGACAAACACACCTACACACCCGTCGAAAAGTTGCCAGCAGACCCAACACTCACACCTTCCTACTACCACAAGGTCACCGGAACCCCTGCCAACCCGGAACCACTAACACCCTACGCACGTCAATCCCATCCCCTCCCTCAATCCCATTCCTCATAATTGAACCACCACGTAACACCATGGTCCCCCACCCGCATTGGCCACCATTAGTGCATTCGGGTTCCCCCGCCCCCATCTCCGATCCCCTATCAATCACTAGATTCAGAACGGTTAGTACTAACTAAGGAAGAAATATATGTAATTGATGGGGGGTGGCGCACCATCGTGTGTGGGTGGGTATGTGTTCAGGAGTACGTGTGCGTAGATCGGGTTATGTGCTGGTGGGTGGTGTTTGGGAGATGTGTGGTGGGTGTTGTGCGATGGTGGACGCACACTACCAGGGGTGTGTGTGTGTGTTTCTGTCTGTGCAAATTTTGGTGGGTGATAGGGAAATAGGGGAGGCGCCATAGTGGGGGTGGTGGGAGAAGGTGGTGGCCGACGACTTTTGTGGGATGTGGGCGTGTTTCGGTGTGTGTTTACCTTGAAAAAACATATTTGTCCCTCAAGTTGAGTAACGGTTCACCTTTTTTAGAACGAAGATACGATTTTAAGTCCAATTAAAATTAATTTTTAAATATGTTAGGGTGCTACGCGATACGATTAAAATTATAATTATAGGTAAAGAAATGATATAAACTTCAGGAGGTTGAGTACAATTTAAGTTCTATGCTTTTCAATTTTGTTCTCACCTGCCAGCGCACCCACCCTCCCCCATCGCCGCACAGCTTTCTCTCCTCTCTTTGAGTCTGACGCAGATCATCGCTCAAAGACCCCATCATCAATTCCAAATCGCTTCCCCTTACCACGGCATGATCAAAACACCCAAGAAATGAGTTAATGGTTAATGGAACATTGGCAGGTTAGAAAAGGGCTATCGGTGGTGTCTCAATGGCGTGGGTTTGCCAAGAGGCTTGCCGGCGTGGTGGGGTGGGGCGAGTCTGCCGGATGGTGGGCCGAGAGAGGCTATTGGCGCGTGGGGTAAGGGAGGAGGCTTGGGTTGCCCGCGACGAGATCAGATCTGGAGAAGAGAAACCGTAATTTGAAAATTAGGATTTTGAAACCATAATTTGAAAATTAGGGTTTTGAAACCCTAATTTCAAATCCTCCTAATTTTAGGATTTCAAAAGCTTAATTTACAAATTAGTTGCAAATCCTAATTTTAAAAAATTAAGGTTTAATTTGAAAATTATTTAGGATATACTGTACAAGGGCAGTATTATCATTTTAAAATACGTAATGATGAACGATATACTTTTTGGATGAAACCCTAACAGATGGATACGGGTGATACATTTGAAATACTTTTTGTCACTGAATATTACATTTTAAAACTTTGTATCCTTAACTGTAATTACCCCTAAGCTCAGGGATATAATTAATTAACTCAAAAGAAAAACTACAAATGAAAATGGTACTGACAGGCGCCCTAAGTTCCATGCTTTCCAATTTTCATTCTCACTTTTAAGTTCCTACGCCACCTCCGTGCTAAGGTTCTCTCTCTCTCTCTCTCTCTCTCTCTCTCCATTTGAACATATACGACTGTACCTAGATCACTATGTCACCACTCTGTTAAAGACATTGTACGTAGCAAATAATCACTTTTATAGGGCTTGAATTAGGTTCAAATTACGAAGAAAGCCCATGTTTGTTTGAGAAATTGGCAAAAATTAGATGGTCGAGTTTAAATTTGGGTTTCCAGCTCAGGCTTCCTTTCGGTCTCTCTGGGTCTGTTCAGCTTGTATTTTATGCATACATTCCCTTCCGTTCCATGAGGTTTGCCCCATTTGGTTTCTTGTAAAGAGTCAAATGGGGCAAACAGTATGGAATGCAAGGAGTATTATGTTGGTACCTATGTTGGAAAATGTACATGGACTGTGAAATAGATGACTTTAGTTTGATGTTTATGCCAGATTATCTGAGTGCCCACATTTACTGCAATCATGCAAGTCTATGGTTATAAGCTCTTTCTTGTATATGTTAGTGTATTCATTATATTGTCCATTGGGAGGAAATACTAATCTGCGCGAACACAAGAGTTATGTAGAAAAGAATCACTTCTAATCTTGTATAAACTTAAAATTTAGACATTGTAGTGGTGCAATTAGAAAGAAAAAGAAAAAAGAAAAGCAGCATGAACCGAACTGACCTCTTTACTTGTGAATATATCTAAAAGAAGAAAAAATCTGTGTGTATTAGCTTAGCTATTTGCTGTATATGTAAATCTATGAATTATGTTTCCACTGGGAGGCAATATTTTTTATGTTTTCGGAGAAAAGAACAATTTAGCAAAGAATCACTTGCAATCTGTTCGATTTAGATATTGTAGTGGCGTAATTAGGAAGGCATAAAAAAGAACAATGAATGAGACCGAGCTATACATATTTCTATACTCGAGTGGGAATATATTGCCTTTTTGTCCACAAGTGCTGATGTAGTGCTCGAATTTTTTTCTTTTTATGAACTCTAGAATTGTAGGTACAGCACCTGTAATTCCAACTGTAAGTAATTCAAAAATGCCTACCAACGGTGGGACAAGTTCGACTCTCGTTTCATGACTCGAGAGTCGTGACGATTGGCGGATATCTTGCAGTTATGAACTTTAGCCCAATCATGTGAGATGAGCTGGTTAAAATACAATTATTACACCAAGCACCATCTAATATACTGACTGCGTAAATGCTTAGATCACGTGCCAATCATGTTGTGTTAATGATGGATTTGCCAAAAACCTCACACCAGAATTTCACAAGTCCGATATGCACTCAACCCAAACCTTCTTTACTGTTAATGCTCCAGCCTTGGAACCTTAAATCTGCTCTGGCTCGGTTCCCTCGTTGTGGAACCATGTGACAGTTGATTGCCTTGTTTTGAGATCCCAGTGTAAACTCTAAAGGCGTAAGCAGTGTTAATTCCTGTTTTTCATGCTTTAAATGTGGCAGAACATGCTGTTATATATGTGCCCCATGAAGTGTAACTATAATGCTTCATAATTATCAATAAAGGGGAGAAAATAAGTGCATTGTTAAGTCTTCATGGTCCTAAGATATTAAGCGTCTTCTTTTCGTTTTCTTCCTTCGCTGGAGGCTTCAAATGACATGTGACTCCAAGTTCTCCTGTAGAGACGATAACTAAGTTTCGAGGCATTTGGTGATTTATTTTGGCTCATAGAAGAAGTTACTTTTTTAGATTTAACAAATTATGTGTGACTTCCCTTGCTTTCTCTGGGTGATTAGTTTTTGATGGCGTTGATATTCTCTCAAATAGGGAATACTAGGGGATCGTTACTCACGTTGGCGTAAGATCTAAGCGCAAAGATGGCTGCATCTTCCACTTCTAAATGGTATCGTGGTATGTGATTTTCTAGCTTATATTTTTGGTATCGGCTTGCACTCCTTAATCATTTGATGGTATTGTGAGTTTGTGACACTTCAGTATTCATGATGTCTATTCTTGACTAGATTCTAGTTGAAAACAGTTTTCAGCTTGCCTTGCCTACTGTACATACTTAGAAGCTGTTAATGACAGCTATTGGTCCCTTCTCTTTCCTTCCTGAAGTATCAGACTTGCTTGATTCAAGAAAGATACAAAAGAAATAAAGTCATGTGTTCTTTTTATGGATTTCCTGAACAACTATCTACAAGAGGATCAGAAGTAGGATTCAGTTCTGTTTTGAGTAAATTGTGAACACTTTAGGTTCTAAAGTCCTATGCAGGTGTGCAGTTTTAGGTGTTTCATAAGTGTTCAGGTTTTGGTGAAGCTGAGATTAGTGTACTTTACATGGCGAGCTTTAGCTTTTACCTTAGTTATTAAAGGTCTGTCTCTGGTCAATCTTGTCCTGGACTAAATGCTAGTTTAGCAGCAACACTTCTGAAGCCTTTTAGAATTTGATTGCTTAAGTTATCCAAGAGTATCCTTTCAGGGAAATAACTTTAGGACAAACACTTTTCTGATTCCTTGATTCAGATGAAAACTAAACAGAACTGTATACCTTTCTTCTTTCCATCTTACTAAAATTGTTCAGCAAGGAAAACATAAAGCGTGTAAAGTGTATATCTATTTGTATCATACAACATAAGGTTATAAGAAGAGCCTTGTGCACTAGGTGACCTCCTCTTTCCTAAATACTATTGCCCTTTTTAATACTTTTATGTAAACATGATGATCAATTTCTTTAAAACCAATAATGCCATTTCCTCAATACTGTTGAACTGTTTCATTAGTAGACATACATAAATGTTAATTAGATATCCCATGTTGCACATTGGTGGTTGTTGTGCTAAAATGAAAAGAAGAAAGGTCAATTGGGTGGAGCATAAAAGATCTAGGAAAAATGTTCTTACTAAACATCCCAACGTTGCATGTTAACTCCTGAGAAGATGCTTGACGAAAAAAAAGGTTACCAAGTTCTGTTAGATGGAATATTTATTATGGGCCATATTGAAAGGTTTGTTGATCTGGTGGCAGAAAGGATTTCTTAAGATTGTGCTCGAGTCGAGCATAAAAGAGCCAGGAAAAAAGTTCTTACTAAACATCCAACATCACATATTAACTTCTGAGAAGATGCTTGACGAAAAAAAGGTTACCAAGTTCTGTTAGATGGAATATTTCTTATGGGCCATATTGAAAGGTTTGTTGATCTGGTGGCAGAAAGGATTTCTTAAGATTGTGCTCGAGTCGGATTCGTTTGAGGCTATTGATGTGATTACGAAGAACTTGGCTTTAGATTGTATTCACTTGGCAAGAAAGTAATATCTGTGTGAAAATATTCACAAAGAGAATTAAGCATGAGAACTTTACTTGCTCGAAGATCCCCCTGAGGACTTGCGAGAAGGATTGGAGAAGGGTGCTTGTGGGGAGCACAGGGTGAGGCAAAATAATATCTACTGAAAAAGATGTTAGTTTTTATGGAGTAGAATACAAAAAATTCATAAGCATGACATGTATGTAATATACTAAATATGAATTCATTATGCTAAGATAGTTTACATGTCACTGGAATTAGGAAACCATGTCAAAATGGTTTGCTTTGAGTCTTTAGAGTCATTTGTATGCATTTAGGTGTAGAACTCACTTCAGCTTCACATGGTGTAAGCCAATTGTAAGTGTTCCTCATTAGAATGAATCGTGGGGCCTGCAAACTTCATTCTAACGGACATCGTGGTATGCTCACTGAAGAATATTCTGCTGTGGCAAATAGCGGTACAGTTGGTTGACTGGTTCACTAGGAAACTGTCCTGTACCTTGATGATGTAATATCATTAGCATTGACCAAATTGAGGAAAAAGAAACCAAAGAGAAAATTTTCGTTTTTCTATTAGTTTTCCTTGGCACAATAAGCCAACTCAAAATATTCCAAGTCATTGTGGTTTTTGATCTAACCAAACACCTGTGGTTGTGATGGATTGAGGTTGAAATTTGCGGGAAATCTGAATAAGCAAAAGAAATACATGTTGATATATATAAATGCATAACTATTCTTTTGTAACTGCGACTCTGCCATTTGTAAATTCTTTGGGTTAATTACAGCAGTTTCCCTGAGGTTAGGATGAAATTACAGTCAAGGACATAAAGTTTCAAAAAGTAACACACTGTGACCACAAACGTTAAAAAGGTAACACTTATGTCCATCCGTCAGGGTTCTGTCTAAAAAATGTATTTTTTTATGATGTAATCATTACGTATTTTTAAAATGGCAATATTGCCCTTGTACTGTATAAAAAAATATACTGAATAATTTTTAAAATTTTGTCAAACCTTTTAATTTGAAGATTTGGGTTTTCAAAACCCTGATTTAAAAATTAGGATTGTCCTTAGGGTTCTTGAATTAGGATTTTCAAACTTCAAATCAGGGTTTGTAAAATTAGTATCCTTAAAAGTTAACTTCAAATTAGGGTTTGTAAAATTAGTATCCTTGAAAGTTAGGGTTTAAAATTTTTTCTTTAACAAACTCTGATTTAAAAATTAGGGTTTATAACCCAAATTTCCAGATTAGGGTTAAAAACACACAGAGACAATCTAACAAATACACCCCCTCACCCCGGCGCCGTCGCCCCCTCCCCCTTCCTCGCTGATGCACCACCTTCACATCATCCCAATACCATGACACCAGCGCAACACCTAGGATCCACCGTTGCGTCGGGCTTTGGGGCGGGGTTGGGCACTGCATTTCCGCAACCTTGTTGCGGCGGGATTGGGTTCTCTTTTCCGCAACCTTGTTGCAACGAGGTTGGGCTCCTCAACGTTGGGCAAAGGAGAAGGCTTCATCGGGGTTGGGCGCGGCAGGGGGCTGCTGGCAGGGTGGGGTGATGCAGGTTGTTGCCGACGAAGACGAATCTATGGAAGAGAGAAGACGAATCTGAGAGGCATTTGGTGGAGAGGAATCTGTGAGAATTTTGGTGAGTGGGATTGTAGAAGATTTTGGAGGCATTTGGTGGGTGGGTCAAGGGTGGCTATGTGATGGCGGCGTGGTGGAGGTGGTGCCGATACCGGCGCCGTGTGGTGGTTCTTTGCTGGAAGATTTTGAGGAGGAAGAAGAAAGGTAAACCCTTTCATGGGCAAATCAGAATTGCAATCTTTATTAGGGGCAATCTGGTCTTTTCCTGTAAACCGTTAAGTATTTGGGTATTCCGTTAGGTCAAAGGACATAAGTGCCTATTTTTCAAACTTATGGACACGCGTGTAATTTCACTCAAACCTCAGGGACATGGGTGTAATTAACCCAAATTCTTTTTTTGCTTTAATTATTTTGAGTGATGCTGAAACTTTTAGTTAATAGAAGTGCATATTGAAACTTCTTGTTCTAAGCAAGAACACCGCAACTTTGACAAAATCATCCAGATTTCTTGGGACAAACATGGGAAAGCTGTCTCATCAATTCTTTGACAGTTCTATTTTATTTCAATTATGAGAATGGCCCGTGATATTATAGTAAATCATTTTTCTTCCTTCTATATTATTGTTTGGAGCTCTGCATTATGTGCCTAAATTATTAAGTCTTCCGCCAATATTACCGACTTCTGACTTTGTTGTACAAGTTTCCTTAAATTGGTGGCTACCGTTGCAAATTGCCGAGAAATATTGGTGAAATTAGGAGTGTTACGTTGAAAGCTGTCCCTAAGAAGCATAAGTTGGTGGACCATCTTTTCGGAACATTGTCATGTCAGAATGCATTCTTGATTTGTCCAATGTTGGAACATATCATGCAAAGCATATAAATTGCAGATTTTACTGGAGATCAGCCAAAAAAATTTACTTGTACTGGTTAAGTAAGTTCTAGTGTGTACTGATAGTCAATTATCTTGAAGCTTTATTGAGGAACCGCTCTGCCAGCTAGTTTGTCCAATGTCACTTCACAGAGATTTTAGGTTATCAAATGTCTGCATGTTGTTTCATAATACTTAGACTTGGGCTCAAGTAAGTTATGTATGGTTGAGCATCCGTGACATTATTACGAACTTCTACGGTTTAGTGTTGAACTTAAAAACTCACTCTTTCAGAAGAAGGAAATGATTTCTGTTTATCAGGAACTAAGGAAAAAGGGTTCCAGAATCCAGATAAGGAAAGAGTAGAAGTTTGCCAAATAAGGGAGAAATACAAAATGAGAGTAGCAAGTTTTGCTGAAAAGAATGAAATGCCTTTATACATCAAGATGTGAAAGTGGAAATGGTACCCAGTGTGTGGTTTGCTATGACTCATGAAAAGTGCTTTTTTCCACTCTTTGCCTGTATGTATGTCTGGCATGTTATTGCCTAGTCAACTATTTTTATTTAGATGTAAAAATAAACATTTTACAGCATATGTAACCAGTTCCTTTAGAGTTTCATCAGCTATATTTTCTTCATTATGATTATCTCGGGTGTTACATATTTCACCAGTTCCTTATTTTCCCTGTTCCTATTAATCTGCCTAATTGACTAATTGTGTCTCATTTTTTGCGATTTGAAAACAAATTAGCTGGCCGTTCCCTGTTGACGGGCCTCAGCAGCAATCCTCTGGGTGTAGAAAGGGTGTCACATGAGATGACATGTAGTAGTGCATTATATCAGGTTAGTCTGTTATTTTAATCAACTTTCCTGCCAAGCTTCCTTAACCTGCAAGGTTGAGCTTTGGCGCGATTATAAGGTTGCTCCATTGTGACCTGCATACCCACATAAGTATGGGTAAGGCTGCATACCCAACTTTCCCCAGCGCCTGCAATTTGGAGCTTCATGCACTTGGCCGCCCCTGAACCAACATCTGTGCTTTCACTGTGCATTTGGGTGGGGTGGGTGGGTTATCAATTTCTTGTCCCGATGCGACTGCAAAGAATTTGTACTTTCTCTTTCCTTATGTTGCTCATTTCGAGGCTATAATTACCCGCAGTGTCTCTGAGAGCTTGACAAAAGTGTTATTGCTCATGATGAATTTTCATAACTATCAATTACTTTGGTCTGGTGTCACTGAGAGGTTGGCAAAGTATTATTTCTCATTATGAATTTTGATGGCCATCAATGATTTTGTTCTGGATTGTGCTGCTAAGACAAAAATGCTTTTAAGCTTTCTACAATTTTGGACCTTAAAAAGAATCTAAGATCTCATGTGTGAAGTGGCGGATGGTTTTGAGGCTGAAACTTGGTGGTTGTCTTTGGATAATAAATAATGGTCAGGAAGTTAATAGATTAAAAGCTGCTGTAGTTTTCTCAATCATCTTCAGCGGTATCTTGCTAAATTCGAATGAGAAAAGTACATGCAGTTGTCAACAGATGAAACTCAAATTTCTGCTAAGAATGGCCATCCGAGGAGCCCTGGGGCAAGGGTTGGTGTAAGGAGTGGGAATTGTGTTGTAAACTACACCTATGCCTTTCATTAAAGTCGAGCTTTACCGCCATAACTTAAAACCGTATTATGTATATCATGGCATTGCTTTACTGTTGTTTCTTCTTTTAGCATCCGAATTCCATAATTACCTAGAAACAGTCGTATCCTGCTTTCAAGCTACCTTCTTTACTATACTGAAAACAGAAAGAAAACAACTTTTCTAACTAAAGTCTACTTTTATACGGCTATAACAAAGGAACCTTGACTTGACTCTTCTCATATAGAGGCTAGAAAATCGTGCTGCTCACTGATACAAGTCTTGGTTTTCTTTGCACTTCCAACAGCAACAAAGAACTTTCATACAGATGAGGACAAATCTCAAGGTGGTTGACAACTCGGGGGCAAAACGAGTAATGTGCATCCAAGCTTTGAAGGGGAAGAAAGGAGCGAGATTGGGAGATACAATAATTGCATCAGTAAAGGAGGCCCAACCAGGTGGCAAAGTGAAGAAAGGAGCTGTCGTGTATGGTGTCGTTGTACGTGCTGCAATGCAGCGGGGCCGGTGCGACGGGAGCGAGGTTAAGTTTGATGACAATGCTGTCGTACTTGTCAACAAGCAAGGCGAGCCCATTGGAACCAGGGTATTTGGACCAGTCCCGCACGAGCTAAGGAAGAAAAAACATGTCAAGATTCTTAGTCTTGCAGAGCATGTTGCCTGAGGTATGAACCCCTTCTTGTTTTGGGGCTTTTCATGCTATACTCTTTTGTGATTCTCTGTTGTATTGTCGAAAAAGGAGTGCTGCATAATGGGCATTTGGATGATTTCTTCTTTCTTAGTTGCAAGTGAGAACCTTTTCCTTGTCTATTCTGTAGATTGCCACATCTTGATATCAGACATTAACGTGCATCTAATAGTCAAGTGCATAGTTATTAAAGGCGCAGGCGCACCTAAGGCGCAAAAGGTCCCTGGAGCCTAGGCGCAAGGCGCAAGGCGCAAGGCGCAAGGCGCAGGCGCGCGCCTTTTCGAAGCAAGGCGCAATATTAAAAAATATAAAAATAAATAAATAAAAGTGCATTAAATAAAAAAATTAAGTAAAAAAAATTTAGAACATGACAATTAACAAACTTCTAAAAATTAGAGAAAGTTTCAAATACCAACATTCTAATTTAACAAGCTTCTAACAATAAAAATAAATTCTGCTTTTAAAAATTAGATCGATCTCAATGGGAATGGGCATAATATAGGGATTAAAAATTCAAATCTTTTCTCAAGATTGAGCTTTGGCCTTATGAACAATATAAAGTGAAGCTAACAAATCAGTTAGGTCTCCTAATTTAGCCATGTGTACTCTTTCTTCAACAGCTTTCACAGAAAGGTTAACGTAGTTGGTGAGCAAGTAGCGATAAAAAGTGTTTTATCGCTAACAAATTAGTTAGGTTTTATATTTTAGTCTTAAAAAAAGTGTTTTGACTTGGTAAAGATAAAAAGGGTTAAATACTAAAAGAGAAATCAGCGGACCACGTGAAGACAAGAAACCAAATCGAACGGTTACACATCGTGCGCCTAGCTTTGCGCCTCCCGCCCCGCTATGCGCCTAGCGCCTTAGCGCCTGGGCGCACAAGGCGCGCGCCTTATTGAAGACGCTGCGCCTAGGCCTAGGCGAGGCGCGCTTTGTGCGCCTAGCTGCGCCTTGCGCCTAGGCGCGCGCCTAGGCGCGCCTTTAATAACACTGGTCAAGTGTAGTAATCTCTTTGACAAAGTTGATTACTCTAGGTCCCATCTTGCATATCAGGATGCATCTCAAATGATGTTGATCCTGCTGACTAACAAATTACTCGTGCTAAGCACTGCCACGGGTTTGTTTCCTCCATCTTTGTTTCAGCACTAAGATTAATACAGTAGAAGCATAGGATACTCTTTGGCTTCTTTCGGCCACCATGGTTCCCTGCTATAGACTGTAAATAATGGGCATGCTATCTTCATTAACATATATGCGTGATAGCCGGTTTATGTTGAAAGGCCTAGACTGCTGAAGAGGCTAAAATGAAGAGCAAATGAGAACCGAACTTGTGAACTCGATTTCTGTTTTTTTTAAAGGAAGCCTATGATTGCCCTTATCTTCATAAGTATTTATTTACGCGCTAGAAGTACAAATGAGAAGATGCAGGCAACAGTCAACGGCTCTGACAAGAGCACGCTTGTGAAAGCAAGATATTTATCATTTACCGAAATTCCAATTTTGCAGAGGGCATATCATATTGTGTATCATGTAGTAATCCGGGGCAGCATAAGATACTAGAGATGCGATGTCAATTTACATACGCATGCGATATTGTACCGGTTTATGTCTATACCTTGTTGCATCATAAGATATGTATCATATGTTGTGAGGTACTGACAACTATGCATAAGAAAGAGGCATGACAAGTAGATTTGCTCTTTCATTTCTTTCCATTGAGCCTAACTTGAGGTGATGCTTCTGCATACTGCCTCCTTGTATCTGTCTTCTACGCAGAAGAATACTCCATGGATGAGAAGTTGAGTCGAGACTTTTTGCTACCATGACATCACGTGACAAAATATGAATTGGGATGGCTTTCATAGCAATTAGATACCTTTTTGTACAAAATATTCTCTGCAGTGCTTTATTGGCCAACTCCAGTTTTTAAAAGTGTTTCAATCAATTTTTTTTCCCTCACCAGTTTTCAGAAACTTGGTCGAAGCAAGTAGTTATGTTGCTCAGAGGTAGAGGAAACAAAGGGATATTAGGATAGTTTGCTTAAGAATAGCGATTGGGTACTGCTTGAGTGGATCAAAAGAAGAGTTTGTGCTAAGGTAACACATATGAACTTGTACTTAATTATCCTGTAATAGGAATCTTCAGAGTTTGCCATAAACTTCTTTCAGCATTGCCTGTTCAAAGTCATATGGACCTACTTCCTGAATATATGGAAGTCTACATTTATTGGTTGTAAGATAGATTAGCAGCGCACTGCGAGTGCCCCTGTTCAAGATTTAGGCTTCCCAATGTTACACTATTCCATGTCTATTCCTACTCTAGTTTGTTCAAACCTGGTTCTTTGTCGATGTGTCAGGCCTTTTCTTCCAGAACTTGAACTGCAGAACTCTCATCTCTAACATCTTTTCGACCTCCTCTATTGGAAGCCCCTTAGTTTCTGGCACATAAATGAGGACAAAGAACAGGGCAACGAGGGATATCACCCCAAAGATGAGGAATGTATAGGCAGTTCCAATTGCCTGTGTTAATGTCAGGAAAGATTGTGCTACAATAAGATTTGAGATCCAGTTTGCTGTAGCTGCTATACCTCCACAGACTCCTCGATACCTTAACGGATAGATTTCGGAATTGACAATCCATGGAACTGTGCCCATTCCAGGAGAGAAAAATATGATGTAGAGTGCTAGGCCTACAAGTGCAAGCCATCCGTACCTGCTTGGACATCCCCTCGTGTACCAAGACCTGTGTTCCCCACGGCAAACATCCTTCACTGTGTCATTTGAGATCAAACAGGCTCCTGGAAGTAGCTGCAGTAATAGCAGTAATAGTGAGACAATGATTATGATTGTGATGATGGGGCTTGTGAAATATGAATACAGAAATTCCATCTGGGGAACTTTCTTAGGTCGAGAGAAGGCCTAATTTTATCTATATTATATCCTGATCCAGAGTCCAATAGGGGGTAGGAGTCGTCAACTTTTATTGTAAGGTTGATGATTATTGGCCGGACTCGGCGGTTCAGAGCGTCGTTTAAACTCACCTGCCTAGTAGCATCACTTCTGATGAACACCCACTTTCATGACTTAAAGATTTGATTTACAGGTCATATTTGGGAATATACTTGCAAGTGGTCTAAATGGTAGGCGACTTACCTTATCCGTGGGTGAAGCGCAGAATCCACAATCCGGAGATGAAGCCTTCAAGCACTTCATACAGTCCCACACAGCAGAAGATCCAGCTGAACTGTAATCAGGACAGGTGTATGGTGCAAAGTGTGATGTTTCGATTGCGCTAACAGCGGATGAGTGTGATGTAGTTTCTTTAAAAACGGCTGTCAATACCCCGAGTGAGATTACAACACCACATAAACTGATGATCAGGAGCTTCTTCCTTCCTGTCCTGTCAATGAAGTATATGCTTACAACAGAGCCACCGGCATTGAGTCCCGCAGTTACAAGTGAAAGGAGGAGAGCAGTGCGGTTAGATGCAAAGCCGGCCAACTGAACAATGGTGGGGCTGTAGTACATCACCGTGTTTATGCCAACAAACTGCTGGAAGATCTGAAGACCTACCCCCGCTACGAGTCCTCTTCTTACCGTCTTGGTTTCCAATAGCTGGACGAAGTTGATCTTCTCGGAAGATGCCCTCTCCTGATTTTCTTTGTCTACCGACTCCTTAAGATCTTGAATCTCTTGTTCAACGTCTTCGGCTGGATAGATTTTTCTCAGTATGGCTTTGGCTTCTTCCTCCCTCCCCTGTTATTAAATGCAAAATTGATAATGTTAGAAGCTGAAATTACGATGCTGTTGTAGAACGTTGGAGTCGAAATTCAGTAGATGGAGGAGAACAAACCTTGCGGTACAGCCAACGAGGTGATTCTGGGAGGGCCAACATCAGCATGAACTGTAGCAGAGCTGGAAGTCCGGCAATCCCTAGCATCCACCGCCATGTTCCCGGTGCCTAATTTCCAACAACCAGAATTTGTTTTACAGAAGTTTACCTTCACATTATCATCGTCATTCGCAGGTTGGTAGCAACTTTAGGTAGGCCTTGGCTTGTGCTATAATTAGTCCAAAACTAGCCGTCCAAGATCTTGTGACAGTTACCAGATGTCATGGAAGAGGGGACCTTAGTTTCTCCACATGTTAAGGTCCCCCTCTCCGCACGAACAAGTGTTAGAGCTAAAAATACTCCATAATGGTCATTGCTCTTCTTGTTGATAATTGTTCTACCGAATGTTTCCTCTTGTGTGGCTACTTCCTATGCCTTGCATTAAGTTATCAAACACTAACCTTGGCAAGACAATGTAACCTTTGATTTTGGCCATCCAATTCACTGAACTTCTCTTTTTTCCAAAAATAGGCCTTTAGCAGTGTAAATAGGTTGGCGGATAGCTTAACAAACAAGGATTACTTGAACACAAGAACAGATTGTTTGGCAAAGAACATATAAGGCTTTCTAAACAGCTCTGTTTACCTTATTTTAGTTACCTAAATTTGTAACCTTATTTTAGAATCAGAAAGCAAACAACATTCAAAACCTACCTTACAATGACGTTTATCTTCCATCCTAAAGGAGAATCTATCACATTCACTTTTCTCTTTCTAGTCAAACAACGCACATCAGGAGTTTAATGGTTAATTAATGGAGTTTAGGTTACATACCTTGGTGAAGGCCAAGTTGATCAGGTAAGACAAGAACTGCCCTCCGGTGATGAGAAAGCCATTGGTACTCACTAAGGCACCCCGGATTTTCGCCGGAGAAGCTTCCGAGATGTACAACGGAGCCGTCATTGACGCCATCCCGACGCCAAGCCCGACAAACACCCGGCCAACAATGAGAAGAGCTGGATTCGGAGCCGTGGCCATGATGATAGCTCCGATGAAAAAGAGGAAATCAGCGATGAGGATGGCGGTTCTCCTTCCACAGCGGTCGTTCAACCACCCGCCCACTGCAGCACCTATGATCGCTCCGGCAACGGCCATGCTCACGATGCTTTCCTATCAAATTATCGACATGCATGCATGCATGATTAATGCGTATCTTTCTACACGTGCTATACTGATTCTATTAGGTTTAAGTTGCTAAATTTGGCTTAACTAACGCCACGATTGGTTATAAACTACATTACTTAAAATGGAAAATCAGAATTTAAGAATGCCCAAGAAAGTTGCATTTTTCTTGGTTAAAAACAAAAAGGAAACTCTTCTTGCTAATTTTTGGCTTTTTTAGTAGTACTACCCTTTATTTATGTGGTGGTTCTAACGGGTTATAACTGATAGGAATAGCCTAAAATTACCATTTTGGACCGATCTGGAAAACATTATTTAGGCACGAGTAGTATTCAGCCATTATTGTGATTCTTCATCTAAAGGCAAAGGGCATTGCGTTGACTTCAAAAACTTTACTAAACCTGTTGCTGATTTGCAAAGGAATAAAGACTAATCGACTTAAGGGTATACTTGTCTTTTCCCCACCGCCAAAACCCACAAAAGAAATACCAACAGCTAAACAGTGTACTAATGTGAAAGCTAACAAGAAAATTGAAAATCACAAATACTATACGTGTAAAGAAATTTCATGGATTGGATTTTTTTTACGAACACTCGGGGGTGACATATAAATCTTTTGCAGTACATTCTCGACATGTCTTAGCGGCAATAATTTTTTCTCAATCTTTTGCGCTATTTTATTGTCGTAACCGCGAGGGGAACGGAATGGAACGGCACGAATAATAATAAGATAATACAGCAGAGGATGCGGATCCTATTTTAATATGCACTTATTTTTGTATTTTACCTGTAGCACAGTCTTCTTATCCACAGCCTTGAAGTCATCTCTAATGTAGAGAAGAGCACCTGATATCACACCTGCAAATCAAAACCATCCTCATTAAACATACTCACAGCCACATACGTATCATCAGAGAGCATGCACATATATCCGTGTAGAGAGAGAGAGAGAGAGAGAGAGAACCAGTGTCGTAGCCAAAGAGAAGGCCACCAATTCCAGCAGAGAAAGCAAGCCGAAGGACATAAGGGTTCTTCCAAGCCAGAGAGAAACATGTTCTGAAAGCTGATGCGTCTGCCGGATGTACTCCTCCTTCCATATCTGAAAGTTTTCTGCTGTTTTCCTTTCTCCCGGCCCCTTTCCTGTTGACCTTTGGCAAGACAGAGAGGGAGAGAGAGAGGAGAAACAGAGTAAAACTGGAGGAAGAAAGAGCAGGGCAAGCTTGCTATTCCCCTAAAAAATGGAAGAGTGAGGAGAGAAAGGATGTGAGAGGTCCATATTTATAGAGAGAGAAAGAGGAGAGAGAGCTGCTTAGAGAAAGTAGAGCAGTGAGTTGAGATATATCGGGGAAAAAAGAAGAAAATAAATGGAGAAAAAACAGAGAGGCAACTCGGCGAAGGTCAAGCTGAAGCCTACCAACTTTGTCATTTTGTCACCTCAAATAATCATTGCTTTTTCAACATAAAAATAAAAATAAACCCGTGGTACATACTGCCTGCTAATACAACTTCCGTGGAAGTTATTCAATCCATTCTTTTTTTGACCGTCACGGTTTATCTCGTGGGATCTGTAATGCGTGCGTAAAAAATAAAATTAATGATATGATAATTTTCTAATATCAAGTTTGATTTATATAAATTTATTTTAACTTTAATTTTAATGAATTTCAATTGTGAATACTAAACGGGTGTAGCTATTTATTATTCAAGTTTGTTTGTGTTACTTTTTTTTTGAATACCACGTTCATATAATATAAATGTGGATAAAGTCACGCGGAAGGCTGTAATCTAAAACGAAATAGAAAGGATTAAACATAAATGCAAGTTACTACATATAGCGTTGTGCGGTTTACCAAAATTTCTCGTGTAGTTCCGTACTAGTTTAGTGGCTTATTGCATAAGTTGTGGCAACGCACCGATGACATAGCATACGTGCCCGTCAAAAGAAATAAAGTCGTACCGGCTCGAGACTTGGTGATATTCAAACATCACCATATTGCTTTCTCAACGCTCTTCCCCGCTTATATCATTTTTTTTTCTTTTCATCTTGCATTTTTAGTTTTTACCTTTCGGGTCATAGCACCCATAGTCCACCTTATCCTCTTTGCTTGCATCTCCAGTTCTTACTATTTTGGTACTTTTTCATCTTGCATTTTTAGTTTTTACCTTTCGGGTCAAAGTACCCATAATTCACCTTATCCTCTTTGCTTGCATTTCTAGTTTTTACTATTCTGGACAAGGTACCGATAATTAATCTTATTGATTGAGATTGTTAGAAACTTTGCAATCTAATTATATGTGTGTGTGTGAAAGGCATAACTGAGAGAATGTTGTCATGTCACCACCTACGTGACATTCTTTTCGGCACGTGGATTTAATTTATTCCTTATATAAAACCATTTTAGTAACTTTGAATTATCATTTCCCTTTTTGAATTTAGTTGTTACCTTATTACTTTCCTTTTTGAATTTGATTCTCTCTCACCAATCTGTTGGAGTTTATCTTATCAATTAAATGTCAAAACTTTAATTAACCTCGTCATTCAAATTTCAAAAGTAATTTATAATTATAGCAATTTAGTCGAGTTTCGATAGGTATCGCTTCCTCATTAATTCAATTATAACTTGATTTAACAAACATTCGCAAAATTTTTGCAAAAAATCAAAATTTTGAGTAACGTATACCTATTTATCGATATGCTTCAATATTGCCAAGTAAACGCTTACTTGCAGGTCCTCCCTTTTCTCACATAAACTCTTCAAATTTGAAGAAATAATTATAACTTTTATGTGCATCCCTTCCTCACACATCCTACCTTTTCTTCGATTTTCTTTGAAAGCTTTAGTAACAAAACTTTTATTTATGAGTATCACTCTTAAGTTAATCCCAAAAATCATTCTAGCAACTGTATACTTTCATAATTTAAACAAAAAGTACCTTCATAAACTGAAAAGATATATACAACTCACGTTGTCTTCTTTCAGTCCTTTGCAATCTTTTCCATACCCTTTTACTCTTCACTACAACAATACGGCATGATTTGCATGTTTAAGTTTGATGTAACATAGGTGTTATTATTGCATGTTATATATGTTATTTTGATTCTATGTACACGTAGTACCAAATTGTTTTACTATTATTGATAAAACTACTAATAATTTTAATTTAGTACTTTGATAGTAGTTTAACAACCCTCTATGTGCACTGCACGGAAAAATATTACCTTTACGATCATATGATATTATCATTTTTTTTCCACTTTTTTTTGGATACAAGAAGTTCATCGATAGAAATCAACTAGGGTAAAAAAATGGAAATCAACTTATCATTAGCATTTCAATTGTTCTTAATATTTTTTTTACTTTATTATAGTAATTAATATGATGTAATTTAATGAATATTTTTATACTTAGCACATGTCGCTCCCGTGTGCATGGTACGGGATAAAACTAGTTTAATAGGGGATAAGGCAAGTCTTGTTGTAATCTCACTTTATGGGTGTAATATGGTTTTGTAACCACATAATCTTTCAACAAGATTGTTGGTTTATGCAACTTGCTGAGTTCATGAAGTTGAGGATAATTTGACCAACTAATCTCCAGATAATCATGTTAATTAATTATTTATGACGTCCTGAATGGACAATCATACACTGAAATTGATTCACTTACATACTATTATATTTCATTTCAAAATTCAATCATATATAAAGGAAAATTTGAAATCCTTCAAATGAAATGTTGAAAAGTAAAAAAAAATAAATAATAATTCTGGAATTAGGAGTCCCACTCCAATCTTCCTCTTTGCCAAATCGCAAAAATCTTCTCCATTTAACTTGTTACTAGTTTTGATCATGTGTGTTGCACACGGAAACAACAACTATCAAAATACTTATTGAGAGATCTCGTATATGTATGCCTAACAATAATAATCAAATTAGTAGTGATAATAAATTAATCAAATATTTATTTTTTACCTTTTTAAAGGAGTTCTCTTACCAATTTTTATTGTTAGAAATGAATTTGAGCAAAAATCGTTAGTTTTTAGTGACAAATGAAAATGAAAAGTAGTGTATGAAATAATAAAAATAGTCTCTCCTAACTAATAATAGTAACAAAAATAACGCGTGTATTGAGGTTGTATTACTTAAGATCACCAAGAAAAGAGTAATAGTATATAATAAATAATTGAAAGAAAAATGAGAGCATAAACTATATATAAAACATATAATGAAATGACAGGAAGGATATTATGGCTGTTTAATAGAAAAACTAATGGAGAATATTGTGTTTTCCTAAACAATAAAAAAGATTAAGATTAAAAAGGAATATATAGAGAATTACTTTTGTCAAAATCTAGAAATTAATGGAATTGTAAAGGTATAAATAAAATTTTGAGTGGGACATATTCACATAGAAGAGAGAGAAATCTAAAATCTATATAATTAGTTAAATTTTAGGAGAGAGAGACAGAGAGAATCCAAATCATTATTACAAAGGTAATTAAATTTAAAATATTTTAAAAATTCAAAATAGGAAAGTCCATATGACGAATTAAGAGGGTGTTGAAGTAAGCGATGATTGGATAATATTCTCTCAGCTTCGACTTTCATATATATATATATATATATATATATATATATATATATATATGGGTTGTGATCCATTGATAGCGCTAGCAAGTTGCTAGCGTTGTTTGACCGTCCGTTACATAATGTAGTGGATGATAATTTACCGTCCGCTACATTATGTAGCGGACGGGTGAAAAAAATACTGGGCGTGGCACGCGATCTGGCCGTCCATTCTCGGTCGTGGACGGCCAGATCGCGCTAGCAACTTGGGTTAAGTTGGTAGCGCTATCAACGGATCAGCTCCCTATATATATATATATAATTTACTTACAAACCAAACTTCGAGCATATCTATTACGGATGATAGTTTAGTTCATGTAAACAAGTCACAAGCACTGTTAGAAAATGTAAATTTTGTGCCTATCAAGTAACATGTGTTGGCTTGGGTTTGCTTCTTGAATAGGGCACAACTTGAGCTGGACAACATGTAAGCAACTTGTAGAAATAAGGACGTGGAATTAACTTTATACTAACCGTGGTGGATGTGGGCGCAAAATTTTTAGCCCTTAAAAATATGGGCCGGATATGAGAAAAAGTTTTTAAAAGCTTGCAGCCCGGCCCATGGAAAACCTAACTTGTCCAACTCGTATATAATATGAATTTCATTTATAAATTTCACACGTACTAGATATGTTTTTGTTTTTCCCTTCAATCTTTAAAGTACTCTAATCAAATGGATTTAGAGACTTTTGAAAACTTCATATTCTTTGTTTTGTTTCTTACTACGGAGTATATGATTAAACTTTATAAAATTGTTTCGAGACTCTTGCCTTTTTCTTTGTCTTTTGTTGTATCTTAAAACTTTGTTTTAATGTTTATATTTAAATTCATGTTGAGATTTCACTATACTTTTCTTTATTATCATGACTAATTAGTAGACTGGATGATAAATAATGTGCTTACAAATTAAGTAAATAAAAACTTACTTGTAAGCATGGACAGTTCTTGGGCAGCCCTTGTCTAGCCCGTGCTCAACAAAACTTCCACGGGGCGGTCATGGACTAATATTATTTAACCCGTAGATGGACTGGGCTGGACACGGACACGGATACGAGTTCTTGAGCGTGGGGTGAGCACAGTCTGGCCCTTGGACCCGTCCAACTCGCCCAAGTTGCAGACCTACTCTTGAACCCATACTTCTTCAATATATTTTCTTTTGCTGTTGGCCCAAAAAGAAATTGACCACCTTACTTATTTGATATTATGTGTAATCCATGTACAAGTTCGATGCTTCTTAGTGAATCTAGATAACCAACTCCTCCAAACCAACACCACTAAAAACAGGGTGAGGTTAGCTGTTCTTACAAGCGTACAAATTCATTTTATGAGTAGAAATTGATAGGAAAGAACGTAAACGATTATACGCCAATGTGGAATTGATACTCGAAAAAGCTTAAACCAACAACTGACAAAAGTACTATAATTTAGAGATTCACAAACACTCTAGCACAACAACAAAGTATTGCATTAACTGCTTTGTATTACTTATTGCTAGCGATATATGGCAGTCTTAGGGTCATTTTGCTTACACAGTTGTGATAATTAAAATGGAACTTGAATGACTCATTTGAGTACGAAGCACAAGACGAGTATAAAGGGAGTAAAGTTTGGTGCACTATAAACTTACAAGTGACATGAAAGAGAGAAAAAAATGTAGACTCGAAAGAAGAAAAAAAAGGTTGAAAAATTAGTTACGTAACAAAGCATTAGATGTGAATGACAATGACAAATTTTTGCATCGTATCAGGACTCTATTTCGAATAATGTTTAGGGGTCATTTCTTTTGACATTAGTATTGTGATTTGATGCTTGTTATGTGTAGCAAACCGCGTTGAAATATTCCCTTTTTGGACTTGCAAAAATGTCTAAAAAAAACTTGAAGTCGCCATCTTATTGTATGAAATGAAGGACATATAAGAAAAACCCTAAAAAGACTCTAAATAGCCCAACTAGGCTTCTAATCTACTAAAACAAAAATGATGGGTGGATGGTACCTTGGCCTGTTAGGTAGGCGACTCCTTCAAAACACTACTTTGGCGCGCTCTGAGGGCTTTAGCACGAGGACTCACCCATGGCATAGGCGACTCATCCAGGACACTATCTCCGTCAGGGTGTTTGCGTACTAGTCTATGGCTCCGGTACTGGGGCCTTCATCGGCACCCCTAGGGACTATGATCCCCGATTCACTCTGAGAAGGGAGCAGATCTCGAAGGGCATCACGCCTAGTTTGCCTAGCAGTTAGGCATCCAGCCTTCCCCACCGCTGCCAGGACCTCGGCATCTCTCGACGCCCTGTGGAACTCTGTAAGGGCTTTGAACTGGTGGTTAGATCAAAGGGGTTCTTTAGCCACATCAGTGCTATGGGAGCTAGTCTTTCCAGACAGATAGAGGTGACTTTGTGAAGAACATGCCAAATGAATATGCAATCCGACAGTCTGTGGAGCACCGGCACCTGTGGACCCTTCAGTGACGTGTCACTCCTGGAGAGTACCACATGTTGATTGATGATATCATCATCTCAACATCTATAAATCTGAGTCTTGAAAATTAATTTTGGGGGGAAACATTTTTCAGACTTTCATTCTCACATTCACTTTCTCACTGTAGAACTCTAGAGAGAAACATACAGGACCTTGACTCTAGACCTAAACATCGGACTGTGACTGTCGTCGTGAATTCACCCTACGCTATCGCCCTAACAACACTGCCATCCTCAGGCTCTGTCTGTGAAGCCCTCGGTCGTGCCTTTACTCCATCCTCGTTGTGTCCCACATCAACATACTTGGCATCTGACTCAGACTGCATTCCTTATGGCATGTCTACGTCGATTGTGAACCCACTTTCCTTGACATCATTTTGGGGACTCTGCTTGGGAGGTGAGCATCGCAGTGCAGTTCGTCCCTTGTTTGACACACCCAAACAATCATGCCTCAACAATGCAGGGCTACTAGGACTGCCAGCCACAACCTACACCTTTTTCTTTGACAAATATGCTCTTGATTAACCGAAAAATTATTCTAGGAAAATCTCTAGAAAAGTGCTCTGGAGCACGAGTCACTCCTCCTAATTCCTTCACTTTGTACCATGAACTAATGACATATTATAAGACATAGACTATCTAGACTTAGCACCTTAAGTGGCATGTCATTTTGGTGTAAACAGATACATAAGAGTTTTTGTAAATCCAAGTTAGAGGACATGAAAAGCAAAAAAGTAAGCTACTAGAGGCAAGCACTAACTTATTCTATAAGGATATCATCGCTGAACCCACTGAAGTAGAGTATAATTAGTGTCAACCCAATTGACTTTTAAAATCATACAAGTTATGCTAAAATCTTAAAGATTTGTTACATGTTTGTATCTAATACACTTTGGTATATACTGTGTATTTATGTAATAAACAGTTTGTGTGCTTGTGTCAGCATACTGTATTTTAAAATGACAATCTTAACTCTTTAAATGTTCAAAAATATGTATAAGTATTTATTCCACATACCCCATCTTCCTCTCGCTTTCTTCTACTCTTCCACTCGCTCGCACTTACATATACAGAATCACACACATTTACCCAGGGGCGGATTCAGAATGTCTAATCGGGGGGGATGGGGGGAGACCTCAAAAAAATTGATGACTAAAATAAAAGAATGAAGAATGTTCAAGTTCACATAAACCATGAAAAATAAAAGACTCTAAGATTAGAAGTAGTTCATCAAGGTATCACAAAACAAGAAAATATAAGAAAAGTAACTCTATACATTGATGGTTAAAGCGGAACTCGACGTTCTTTATAGTCACGAAAATCATCAATGATCGAGTCTATAGTATACGTTTCCACAATATCTTTCTCAATGTGCACAATCAAAGAATCCGAAAATCATCATCCATCTTATTTCGGAGTTGAGTTTTGACCATCTTTATAGCCGAAAATGCCCGTTCAGTAGTTGCAGTAAATACTGGAAGAGTAATTACAAGCCTGACCAACCTACTAATAAGTGGACAGATCATTGATTTTTTGGTCTTCACACACCATGGAGAAAGCTCAGATATAGTTGACAAATGACAAAAATCGGGATCTTGAGCAACATCAAGCTTATAATGTTGTAACTCCATCTTCAAGTGCAGTTTTTCTTGCTCAGTAAAGTCTTCAGGTTAAAACTTGTCAACAAACATGTAAAGATCATCATTTCTTAAATTTTGATGCATTTCTCTAGGATCCAAAGCAGAACTGAGAGTAAGTAGCTCTACTGCATTGTCGTTAAATCTATAATTTAGCTCCTTCAATGGGAAATCAATTGTAGCAATAAATATATTCACTTGATAATGCTGCTCAACTGTAATTGCATCTAGTTGATGACAAGCTTTACCTTTCTTTCAACAAAAATAGCAGTTAAATCTGGGACATTTACACCATGAAGCTTATAAATTTTTTTAATAGTGGTGAGCAACTCTTCCCATCCATCATCTCTCAACTTTTGAATAAGTTCTTTGGTGATTAAAACAAGGTGCATGGCATTAAGAATGTCTTGTGACTTTCGTTGTAAAGCTTGACAAAGAACTTCAATGATTTCAAAAATCACTTTCATAGGATGTAAGATCAACACAAACTCAAAAGAATTCAGACTTTCATAGGCCTTATTTGCTTGCAAACGTTGTTTAGAAGTATTCCGTACATCACCAATTGTACTTAAAACCACACTAGTTGCGTTGAACATTTTCATCAAGCTTGAAATAGCTTTCAAATGAGAACTCCAACGAGTATCACCGGCTCTTTGTAAAGTGCCAATTTGGTTTAGCCCAGTAACAGTTTCAAGCTCATCAATAGCAATTAATTTTGCAATTTCACTAGCTTAATGAGCTTTTAACTCATCAACATGCTTAAAAGAAGCACCAACTGAGTTGACTATAAGAGTTAATGCATCAAAGAAGTCTTGAATTTGATCAATATCTTTAGACATTGTAATTAATACTACTTGCAAATGATGTGCAAAGCAATGGACATTCTTTAGCTACTAAAGCCTGTAAACTATTAAATTCTCCTCGCATGTTGCTTGCCCCATCATATCCTTGGCCTCTAATGTTGTGGATGTTAATATCCTCATGAGAAAGAAGTGAAAATAATTCATTCTTTAATGTTAAGGCTTTGGTGTTTGAAACATGAACAAAATAAAAAAAAAAAACGCTCCTGAAGAAGGCCATCACTATCCACAAATCTCAAGATAATTGCCATGTACTCTTTTTTTGACTCATTGCGAGCTTCATCAACAAGTATACAAAACTTTGTATCACCAATTTCTTTAGAAATTGCTCGTCTCACTTTCTTTGATACAACATGTAAGATTTGTTTTTTGATCATCGGTGATGTGTAAGAGGCATTGAAAGGGGCTTTATCTAAAACAACCTCTATAACATTTGCTTTATAAATGGCAAATCTCTTCACCAATTCGATAAAGTTTCCATGATTTTTATACTCTTATCTTGACCTCTAAGTGCACATCCTTGCAATGTGAGATATAGGACGGCGTCAATTGATGCCCTTAGTCACAATCGATTGGTTTCTCTCTGCTGAGAAATGCATTTATCAAACTGTTGTTGTCTATGTTGACGTTGATTCATTAAATCTTCACAAGCTTTTTGAGCACTTCTATGGCACGAATTGGGATCACTTCCCACATGATTTAGAAAAGCACAATCTTTTCCGTTCCTAACTTTTCTCCAACTTCTAAGTCCCTCAATAGTAAATGCACTTTGTCCAGAATTTGCTTCCGACTTATTAAAGAGAAAACAAGGCAAACAAAAGGCGGCATCCTTTGTAGGAGAATACTTTAACCATGATTTAAATAATTCGAATCACAAAGATTGAAAGCGACGAGGATGACTTACTGGTCTAGATTTTGGATATGAAGAAAGTATGCACTGATATGGACCGACATTGATATATCTTCGTTGAATTTCATCAGGTTGATCGGTAGGACATTCCCATATTTGTGGTTGCAACCCTGGATCACGCTCAAAATAATTGCTGACTTTCTTACTTTCAAGTCTTAGAGATTTTTTTAGGGCGACATTCTGGACTCGAAATCTTAACATCAACAGTAAGAGTAGGAATCTCAACGTCAGCAGCAAGATTAGGAATTGGTGTGACAATGTTATCATCATTAACATTCTTGGTTAAAGGAAGTCGTTCATCAACATTATTACTGCTAACATTTTTTGTTTGAAAAGAATCAATTGTGCATGACTTTGACTTTTCCATCTACAAAAATAAGCATACTATAATTAGCGTAACTATTGAATACGTTAAGTGCATAGTAAAATTACTCAGTTCGTCTTTTTTTTGCAATTATTGAATACATTAATATTATAAAAATTAAACTAATGAGCAGCGTAACTATTGAAATAGCGGAACAATTGAATATATTAATACTATAATTAGCGTAACTATTGAATTTCTTAATACTCCAAGAATTAAACTAAAAACAAAAGAACTCACCTTGATCAATTCGAATTTTTTGTAATCCGGAGATTTGGAATTTGGAAGAATGAATAATGAAAACAAAGAAGATTATGATGGCCAGTGACACAAAGAATATGACAAAAAGAAACCCTAATTAATTAGTTACGATATAATGGCATTTTTGTAAATATGTGAAATGTGAGTATCTATTATTGAAGTAACTGAAAAAAAAATTTCCAAAAAGTTGGGGGGTGTCGTGCCCCCCCCCCCCAGGCAAGAGCTCCGCCTCTGCACTTACCCATACAAAGATATCTAGACGTATATTCTATACACATACACTACACAAATACACTCGATCTGTGTGTGTGATCGTGTGCATGTGTGTGTTTATGCGCGCATTACATGTGTGCATGAGTCTGAATTCAATTAGTTTGTGTGTAGAATACGCACACGCGTGTGTGATTAAGCATAAATCCAATCTATAAATGTGCATGTTTTTTGTGTGTGAAATTGTGGGTGAATTCAACTTATGAGGTGCGTGTGTTGGGGGAGAGGGAGCATGTGTACGCGCGTGCGTGTGTCTGAACGTGCATGTATGTGGTTGTGGGTGAGTTCAACCAATGGGTGTGTGTGTGTGTGCGAGCGCGTGCGTGCACGTGCATGTGTGTGCTTTTATGGTTCTGGGTGATTTTAGTCAATGCGTGTGCGTGTGTGTGATTATGGGTGAGTTTAACTTGTTGCCCTGAATAGGCCCGAATTAGCCTAACGTATAGGGGAAGGATGAAGAGCTATGGAAGGTTTTATGTACACATAAGTTAATAACATAGAACTATGACATAAATGCATTTATGGTTGTACATTAGCAAAAGCCTGTCAATTAAGGCGTGCTTAGTAAAGATTACTGATTGGGAATCAAAAACTTCTGGAAACTCCCAAAACTTAGAAAGGAAATACAAGTTAGGGCTGTATCTTAAAGGTTTAACAAGTAATCATCTCTTAGCTAAGGAAACCAAAAGCAGAATTGACAAGGAAATTATGTAGCATTAGGTAAATAGGAATGTTTTTTGGAAGAGATTTTAGTTGATATTGCGATTTCAAGGCTTCTGGAGAATTTGTACCAAAATCCATAGCAAACCTAACTAAAACTGACTAGAACAAGAAATCAAGATTACAATTAAATATGGTTTCCAAGATTCACAGAAATTGCTTTAAGTTAGACTTGAGATGATTTTTATAACGTGAACAGGAGTGCTTCTCTGTATGCCCTTATTTTGTATTTCTAATCCAATAATTCCCTTTTCCTTTTTCGGTACCTATTCAGTCCTCCAAGAGAGAGAGGGAGAGAGAGAGCTTATTCCACGAGACCTTCTATCTATTTCGTTGATTGAAAACTTTAAAATGGACCGAGTTTGATCAAACTATGGTAGGACTGTAAGTAATTAGTTAAAAAAAAGAAAGAAGTGTATCCTTGTTCTCAATAGGCTAATCCCTTAACCAATCACCATCTTTCCCTTACCACCCCGTCGCCCCCCATCATTTCTTAGTTAGCCCCCAAAGCCCACACACAATCAGTTGCCACCCCCTTACTCACCCAGCCAAGTCTTATGCACCCTCCCACCATCATACAACCCCCACTCCCTACCGATCCCCTACACACCCCAGATAGACACCCAAACCCTATAGAAGCGAGAGCCACACCCATGAACACACACCACGATCGCCACCCCCTGCCCCTCCACCAGGTGGCCCCTGTTCTTACCACCATTCAACTAGTCACAACCCCTAACCTGTCCACCCACCATATATAGACACATCAAGGGATAGAACCATACCCACAAGCGCGACACGTACACCCACAAACATCCTCGGGCCCTATCCCCCATATACCCTTACCTACCCCCTCCCCCACATACCCCAATGTGGCCACTCTGGATAGCCCCGTCTTACCACCCTTCTTTAAACATCGTATAACCCTACTACATGTCCCCCCACTTGTCATTGATTCACCCACCCTGCTCCCTTCCTCACCCCACATACAAGCACCCCGTCATGGAGACCAAAAATCTAAGATCCACCACACTATCGTAAGGAGTTGCCATGAATACCGTAATTCCAAGAGCACCACTATAGCTGCAAGAACAAGGTGGCAATTGAAGCCACCAGCCATTGCCGCTTGTGGCGACTGGGGAAGGAGAGGGCCCCCGATGTATATAGGCAGACGTGGTTCAGTATGGTAATTGTGGTGAGATCAGAGTGAGGATGATTGTGTAGTTGTCGATCGCCGAAGGTGGGGGCTGGTGGTTGTTACAATGGTAATGGGGGAACAAAAGTTGGGCTGGATGGTTATTAGTATAGAGAGGTGGTTATTGAGGTGGTTAGGGGTCGAACTTAAATATTATGTAGCTAGCTAGTATTAGTTTGACATTTAGAGTGATAACTATGGCCTAAAATGACCTTAGGAAAACTTGTACAGTGCATATGATATCAGAACCTTTCAAGAAACAAGTGTAATTCTTGAAAATGGGTGAACTTTGGAGCTTACTTAAATTTTTTGATAAATATTTTTGGAGCTAATCTTTTCATATATCGTGAACCTTTTTATTAGCTTTCCAAGAGAGAGAGAGAGAGAGAGAGAGAGAGAGAGATGCCGCCTCCATTTGATTTTTCTAGAGAAAGTTATGCCCAAAGTAAGAAAATGGGTTTAGCATGGTAGTCGGCCAATGTAGTTGACTGTATTGCAGTAGAGTCGATTGCATTGAGGTAGATTAAGAAATAACAACTGATTTTGCTAAAAATAATGCCAAACCTTCCTACAACGTCTGTAAATGTTTTGCAACATAATCATAAGTATGAAAACCACATTCTAAATCTCTATTTAATTAGAGAAATATCAAGGCTCATAGATTCAATTTTTCTCTCTTCATCCTCATGATTTTACATTATCAAAGAGAGCAATTTTTTCGTTGATAGTGAGCATCTTCAAATCATCATATCTTTTACCTCTTTATTGTACTAGAGTTTTATTTGTACTCGTTTCTTTCTAAATAGTGTTTTTTCGTACACAATTATTTTTTAAAAAGGACTGTGACCAATGCCTTGAGTTTGTCAGGTTTAAAGAGAGCTTTGAGGATTCAAGTCCTTGTGCTTGGCGTAAGGGTTTTGATTTTAACCCAGAATACGATTGTTGCTAGTGGATTCTAGTACTTTTGTAATGGACTTGCTTAAAGAGATAGATGTAGGCTTGATGGTAGTTCAAGACGAATCTTTTAATTATCTTTATCAAATATCTCTAACTCAATCCCTTTGCTATTGCTCTATAATTATTTTAGATTGTGTAGTTAGCATCTTGATTGAAATATAGATTGCTTTAATTGAGATTCATGATTGTGTTTAATTTAATCTCCCATTAATTTTAAGAAACCATGTCCCTCCCCCCTTCTAGGGTTATTTTATTGGTTTTAATTAGTATTATCCGAACCAACGAATCTCATGCTTAGTAATAACAATTCAAAGAGGATCACAGAAATTGCTAGGGTTAAGGTGAAACATATATATTGTTAGAAGGTCAAAGGTATCTATGTGAGGTCTAGCAAGTTCGCATTAGCGTGTGAATGAGAAGCTTGGCTTCTAAAGAATATCGGAGTTGGAAATGATGTCTTTTCTATACTTCTAAACATGCCAAATTACCATTTAAACCCGTAGTTTAAAGGTTTAGTAGTGGTTAACCTCGTCTTGAGGAAGAAAACCCTAGTAATTTTCTTGAATCACGGGTTACTTGTAAAACTCAATAAGTCATAGTATATGTCAACTAAGAGTTGCGAATAATGTTATTCATGAGAAGAGAGAAGGTTTCTCTCGTTTATGGATTTATTTAGACTGCCAATACAAGATTTGCATATGTAATCTACATAATTTTCTTCAACATTGAAGCACTAATATTAGATAATAGATGAACGAAAAAGCATTTTTTGGATCGGTGTTTTACTTTTAAGTGGCACAATGTAATGGAGCTGCATATGCTATAAAAAGATGTCATAAATACCACACAGGTAAACTTCGGCGAGATATGTTCTAAACACAAAAACTAGGGATTAATTTTACGTTACACGCCATACTTAGGGGTCAGTTGCATCCAACACCTCATGGTTCTAGTTTCGGCACTCAGCACCAAAATTTTGAAAATCTTGGTTTTCAACACCAGATGATAGTCAAGAGGCGCTTTGACCACACGTGTGTTAGTTTTAAAGGGGCAAACACATCTTTTTGCCTGTTAATTCTCTTTCCATATGAACACATCAAAATCCCTAATTCCCATCTTCCTTAAACTCATCCCCGGACCTGTAACAAAACACCCTTGATCCCATCGATCCCCAAATGGTCTTTCCCTCCAACAGCCCTATCTTCTTTCTCTGCAAGCCATCGCCGTGGATTATGACTTCGTGGTTATCGCCCTTTATTGCTTGCTAATATGCATCATTGTGGTGGCTCCTTCAGCAACGATGAAACCCAGAATTGAAGGCTAGAGCTCTGGTGGTGGTAGCACATATTCTGACAGGAAGCGGAAGCTGTGTGGCATTCACCCAGGACAAAACGATGGCGACGATGTTTAATAAGTTCTGCCACCGGAGGCGTATAGAGTGGTTATGGTGCGACAATTGTAGTCTCGTTACAAACGTTGAGCAGTAGTGGTGGTGATGCGCCGACTGGCGCTATTGCCAGCCACGGTGGTGATGGCATTGATTGGCGGTATGCTAATCTCCGTGGTTGTTACAATCAAAAGTACGTCTTAATTTTGTTATTGGAATTACAGAAAAATTGGTGTTGGGTTGTTCATCTGCAGTGGTGGGTCAACTGGTGGTTGTGGATCTGGCAGCACCGCTCCCGTCTGGTACTCTTTTTTTTTGGTGGCACCGCGGTGGTAAAAGTCTATGGCAAACTTTCCATGACAATCCCATGGTAGTGGACCCATGGGAATTTTTTATGATGATGACATTGAACGCCGGTGGGGCTCTTTGGTGGCTAACCTTGGTTGGCATGTCTAGCTCCTGGTCTTCGGCTACAGATCTGATGATCAAAGAAGGAGTTGATTGTTACTGCAACAACAATTGTTAGCTGGTTGCTATGTGCGGGTTATCCTCACTGGTAGTTAAGCTTTTACGGACAAAAGACCGTTTTGCCCTTGAAAAACTAACAGATATTTGGTCAATAGGCATTTTGATCGTCATTTGGTGATGGAAGTCAAGTTTTTTGAATCTTTGGTGTTGGGTGCCAATTTTAAAACACTGGGGTGTTGGGTGCAACTGAGCCCTAAGTATGGGGTGTAGCGTAAAATTAATCCCAAAAACTAGCTTATGCTCTAGCTTGGCAATTCCTAGTTGTTTAGTGCTTTGTTGTTTAATTTTGATTTTAATATCCATCCTACTGTTTGTCAGGAAGTTACAGAGGCACAGTGATAACAAGTTGCACACGCCGTTGTGGAATAAGCTCATTTCAAAAATGGCAATTCTGCTTGGGCTGGAGTTAGCTCTTTTATGGAAAGACTCTGCCCTTTCTTAATTTTTGTTGTAACACTTATCATGTTGTTTTCCATAGAAAGAAAAACGAAAAAACACTACATAGTTACGATCCACTACTACTAAGTTTAGATTCGTCTTGGACAATAGATGATTCTTTTTTTTTTTGGAATGGAGGAAAACAAGATTTGCACGTATATAAAGCAAATTCCGCTTTAGTACAATGTCTACGATCACTATGTCATTTATGTTGTATCAACGCACGACCCTAGCCAACCTTGGTTGTCACCCCTACTTAAACTTGAATATCAACCCCTCAATAAATACTAGTTACTAGGTCGAGAGACCGTAACTCATATTATTGGATGTTCACCATCTAAGCAAAAGTATGGTAAACTCAGGGTTGGTTTGACAAAACTTTTTTTTTGATTTTCAGTTTTTAAAGAGCAGTTTAATTTTTTTTTTTTACAAAAACAAGTGGGTGTTTGATAACCCTTATTTTTTTTAGTTTTTTTTTTTGGGTGGTTTGTGGTGGCGGTGGTGGGACGTAGCGGTGGTCGACGGTGGTGGTGGCCGGCGGTGGCTGGTGGCTGCCGGAGGTCGGAGGTGGCTGCCGACAGTCGTCGGTAGTCGGAGGTGGTTGCCGACAGTCACCGGCGGTGGTCGCGGGAGGCCGGAGGTGGCTGCAGGTGGTGGTCCCCGGCGGTGGCTACCGGTGGTGGTCCCCGGAGGTGGCTGTCGGCGGCCGGCGGTGGTCGCCTGAGGTGGCTGCCGGCTGTGGGAGGGTGGTTATGGTGGTCTCAAAAAAAAAAACCAAAAGTGAAAAAAAAAAACAGTTTTTGGAGTTTTTTTTTTTACTCTTCAGTTTAAAAACTGATTTTTTAAATTGGAGAAGAAAAAAAAATTGGTTAAACTGTTTTTTTTTTCTAATTTTTAAAACTAAAAAAAAAAAGAGGAAAAAAAAGTCAAACGTGGCCTCAGTCTGTTTGAAAATTGGTTGGGTGGGGTTGCCCGACTTTGATGACAAGGCAGGCATTCAGAAGGAAAGGGATATGCTAAAGAAGGAATAAAGTCAATGTCCCTGACCGTTCCTTTATATTTTAGACGTCTCTGGCTATAATGAATTCAAATTCAAATAAATGAGGTCAGAAAGATGCTGTTGCAGACCTATTTTGGTCAACACATGGACTTGATTAGTAAACAAGTAACATCAGAAAGCATTTTTCTAAGGAAATACACATGGTCCTCCAAGCATGAAATACGAAAAAAAATCCGATAAAATTATTATCATATTGCATTGCATCACTAAATATAACGTCGAACAACGTCGAACAGTGAATATTATTATCACATTGCATCACTTGTTGAAATTCTATCATTTATGGAACAGTGAAAATGGTAGTCAAACAAGTTAACACATGTTTTTCAATTCTTCAAAATTGCGTCTTTTTAATATATTCAAAACATAAGGGCCAAAGCAACAAAAAAAAAAGTATGCGGTGTATAAAGGAAACTTTAATTTGGTTCTTGATAGGTCCTAACACATCACTTCTAAAATTAACCAACACAATAGAAACTTGTCAGCTAATTAAAAATTACTAAATATAGTGCAATAACGACTAAATGCTTAGGTGCCCTTTCATTGGATGGATGACCCCAAGAATTACTTTCTAAATGTATTATTGCTTGTTCATTATAAAGAGGTTAAATAATAAAAAAAATGGGAAAACAGACAGAGCAAAACAAGAAAAGTGATATTTGAACTCCATTTGTTTTACCATTTGACCCTCACTTTAAATGCCTTAAAAGTATTGTCACATAGCCACTTTACTAAGAAAAGCATTGTTGAAATATGAATTTTGAAATAAAAAACCCCCTGAAAAATAGAAATCTGAGTCTAATGGGAAGAATTTAAGCAAGTTGTATCTAAATTGAAATTTGCAACATATTGGATGGAACTCATTGCACGAAAACCAAATCTGGTTTCCTTGGTCTTTCTATCTATCAAGTTCATTGAAAAGTCCAAGTCAAAGAACTTACTCTTGAGTCCAATCCTCAACTGAGGAGATACCTACCCAGAAAAGACTTTATCAAAAAGAAGTAATCTTGCACTTGGTCTTACCTTGTTTAGGGAAAAGGGAGTTACGAAGGCCTCTCAGCGGTGACAACACCATTAGAGGAATCTTGTTAAATCATCTTTCTGGATTTCCAAAAGGATGGGAGTAAAATTAAGTTTGATTATCACATGTTGGTACAATCTGAACCTTTAGCTTCCAAGTTCAACATAACAAGGCACTGTCAACAGAAACTGCTCACAGGCTTTATAATCTTTTTTTTTTTACTACAAAGTACTATCTTTGTGAATTACTGTAAATCATATTTCGGAAAAGTATAAATAAAGGAAATGTTTTTGTTAAATTTTTGGTCAGGAAAAAATGGATTAACATGGGAAAAATAATAAAAGAGAGAAAAGTTGTTAGCGGTAAGTGCATGTCTTCTTGCCTTTTGAGTGTGCCAAAAGTGATTTTGTTTGCCACAACTTTTTTCACATGCAAATTTATCAACCTTATTTAATGAATCCGGCTTCGTTTCATGTGCCAAAATTACCATTATAATGTCATTTTTTGTGTTAGAAATGCATTGACAACCTTTTTCTCGTCTTCTATAATTGAGCTTCAACCGACGCATAAGATCATTTAGAAGAGTGCTCATAAAAGTAAACACGTGAATTTTTTTTGACTAACTAGCATATGAAGAAGGCACCAAAATTAAAGCGACAAAAAAGTCCTTATGTAACCTCTTATTATGTTGAACTCAGTCTAATTCTTTTAGTTTTGGGCTAAAGAACAACTTTATTTTTTTCTTATATTAACATAAAGAGACAAAGCGATTATATTACATGTGAAAAGTTTGAAGAAAGACAAACAGTTCATAAAAGACATTGTTATTCTTCTCACCTAACAAGAGTATCTTTATTAATTTGGCGAGAAATGACTTTTTCAACTTTAATTGGAAGTTTGTAATCTTGTTTCTTTCAAAGTAAAGCAGATGATTCAATTCTAAGTACTGTTCTAAGCGGTTATGTTTTGTCAAGATTACACTTTCATTTGGGTACTGGAACGTCTTTTCATCAATGAAAGGACATGTCAAGAATCTTAAAGGAAAATTTTAACTGTCCAGAATTGTTTATGTACTAGTGTGTGATAATCATCAAGAACGCATATGTTATCGCTTCAAAAGTTGACAATACACAAATCTCATTACATCTAATTTAATTCTGTATTAGAGGTAGAGAGTAAAACATAACGGTGTTTTGTTGAACGGGGCGGGGGGAAAGGAGGGGGGCGGGGCGAAAGAGAGATAGAGAGTAAAGTATTTGAATATGTAAACCCTGTGCGTTGCTTTCACAGTGTACAATGAACGCGTTTGTCTTACTGAAAAAGAACGCGTTTGTCTTACTGAAAAAGAAATCTGGCTATAAATGGGAGATGGCGTTGTAAATATAAACCTTGCATCCAAAAAAAGCATAAGAATATTTCAACGTATAAGTCGTATGAGTACCTCTATCTATGATTTCGAGCTAGATGATTTTTTTCGTGGCGACTTATTGCCATGGATAGTTTGTCCTTTCCCTTCATCATTGTTGGAAAAAAGATACAAAACTAAAGGCAGTGCCAATTGAACCTTTTGGAGAATCCCCTATCTATCTTTGAAATCCTACAAACAAAGTAAAGATTGAATCATATACGAGATAATAAAATTATAAAGTTTTTCCGAAGAGTTTAGTTCCTAAAGTTTAACCACAAGATGAGATAGGATTAGGACTCCGACATATAAGATTGCTGCTGATTTAATTCCCTTTTTGCTCTTGTGGTGCACAAAGATTGGATACCAATTCATAGAAGTGTGACAGATGGAGTGGAAAAAGGTATACACAAGCATCCACAAAAGCCATTTTTTGGAGATTTTAAGTGGTAAACTTGAATTGCTTGTTCTTGACGGAGGTTATATTGAAATTTCAGCAGCTATATACCCTTGATAAAATTCACTTTCCTCTTTTGCTGGCCACAACCTTATGGAATCCTTACTACGTGCTTCAATGTAATAGATGTAAGATAACAAAGCATTTTGCATTTTTTTTTATTTTCCCCTTCATCTTCAGAATCTGCAAGTAAACCAACTAGCTAGACCTTTGACCCTAGGTAGGTCGTGATTAGATTCTCATAACATGCGTAACGTATACTACATAGTACAATCTGTATTCTTAATTTGTTTTACAGGTTAGATTAACACATAATAATGTTTTGTTCAGGGGCAGACCTCCCCCATGACGACGGGGGGGGGGGGGGGGGGGGGGGGAATGGCATCCCTCATTTTTTTTTTTTGGAATTCTTCTTTAGTTTCCTAGATAATGAATTAATATATTTAAAATACTACCATGTCCTTTGAGTCGAAAACGGTAGCCAATAAAAGGTCCTGCCTTTTAAGCTAAGATTGAAATTGGACTTAACTAACCGTCCTTGGATCTTTTTAAAATGTTTATAAAAATACATTATATTGTAACACTAATTTATTAAGATTTAATTTGTTGTATCTTTTACTCTTTGTGACCTATCATAGTCATTATCTTCTTCATTTTTTTTGGTTTTATCTTCATTTTTCTAACCCCAAAATTTAAATTTTTACATTACAAAAAAAAAAGAAAAAAGATTAAGGTTCATTCTTTTTTTCCCCTAAGTTTAAATTCTTGTAGTAGGTTAACTTATATGTAACTAATTTACTCATATAGTTAACAATCACATTAGTAATAAATTTACACAGTAAGAGTGAAGCTTTTTCAATGCAAAATTAGAAATTTATTGTTGACTAATCTTAATAGTGACGCTAATTATAATGTGTTTTTGATTATTTGGGTTTTATGTGAACTTGAACCTTTTGAATTCTATTGTGTTAGCCATCAAACTTTTTAATGATTTTTTGGAGAAGGGTAAGACTAGTACAGGTTGATGCTGTGATATGTTAATTATGCAACTAGTTTTGCATATTTTTGTAGGTTGTTAGATTGATTCCAACATGGTTCGGATCAAAACACAACCAAAAATTGCATTTAGGAGGCAAAATATTACGAAGTTGGAAATCGCTTATAACCAATGGATTTAATCGGTTTTGATCCTTGTGGATTGGTAGCAACGAAATCCCCGACCGATGCTTCCGTGAAATTTATAGACCGAGATCGATGCATAATGGCTTGTGAACGGGTGAACATCCTTGAACCGGTTTTATCAATTGGTAGCAACAAATGATCAAGGCGTTATGTTAACCTCAATGGCTAGTTATCTGCCTCGACCGATATGATCGACAACTGTAAGACAAGGGATAGAAATTTTAAAATGTGCGTGCCTTCTAAAAATCTCATCTTCTTTCGATGTCTATACAAATGTACTATTATTGGCAAATGTCACCTAACCACAAAAATTATCTAGTGTTTGGCAAATTTCATTAAAGCTTTGAAAAATAATTTCTTACAGATCGCTTTGAGAATCAAAGCTTACCTAGAGAAATCATTCATTGTGCTCAACTGTTGTTACGTTCACTTGGACATTATGTGCGGATACCCTTATAGCTTCTGACCAAATCCAAACTAATCGTTTCAGGCGCATTCATTTATCCTTCAGGCTTGCAGTATCCATAACCCACATAGATGAATGCATGCAAAAGGTTGACTTGTGCTGGGAAGCGGGGTGCCTGCAAGTCTTGTATGTATTGGCTTGGTTAGCACCATTAATCTAATAGAACGTACTGTATACGCGTGACTCCTAGGGCTCTAAGTGGGCAAGGGGCCGAATCGTGTGAAAAAATCACCGTCCTATGCTTTGATCTCGCTATTTAATTTCTTGTCATTCGTTACGTTTGCATTATATATATGATCGTTTATTTAGCCTCCGCTATTTCTACATTTCTTTGTGAAAGTAAAAGATAAATTTTTCGTCACAAGAACTCTAGTATAGTTGAAAATGAGAAAATTATTCTTTTTAGGGTTAAAAGTGATGCTGTAGTTTTTGTGTATGAGGTAACACAGCTCAATGAGTTAACTACGTTTTTCCTTGGAACTTAATCCAAGTAAAAGTTGTATTTTGTGTATTGTTATCGTATATTCCTCATATTTCTGTAGCAAACGGAGAAACGGACTCTAGACTAACAGAAGGATCATTTAAAGTGCAAAAAAGTTAAGAGTGGCTTCATCCAAACTTGTAAAACGTTGAGGGCTTGGGGAAAAATGAACACATAGCTCTGGCGTGATTTTTCATAATAAACCTATATATGTATGCATAGGAAGTAGCCGACGTAAAACGATCAAACATATTTTGGAAATCTGGGTCCAAAAATTTTGACCTAATGAGTGCTTAGATATTACAATCCCATTTTTTAAGGAAAGAGAAGAGAAAAATAATAAAAATAAATGACCTAACAGACTTGTCTCTATAATTGCTACCACAACTCAATTACAACTCAACGACTTCAAAATGAACAAAAGTCCAACACACAAAAAAGATGTAAGCGTAGCCTCGGAATTACTTTGATGTTACAAGTAAGTTCCATTACACAAAGTCTTTATCATTCCCTTTGATCATCCCAATCTTAAAAGTAGAAAAATAAGATTCTTCTTTCCTTTTGTTCCATCAAGTAATTAAGCAGGGAATTTTGATTTCCTTAATGCATGCATAATAGTACCTAGAGACCATAAATGTGTTTCTCGAAAGGTGTATTATGAACCTTGTTAATAGAATATTGTTTCAACCTCTAATGTGTTAATCACTCTCTAACCTGTTACGAAAAGATCAACACTGGTTTCTAAGTACATTTTTAGCGAGAAAAAAGAGAAGTTAATTAAAAATGAGTTTCAGACGTCACTTAGAAACTATGGTACGCCCGCGTGCATTCCTTAGTGTTCTGCATGTGGGTTTCAGATAACCTCTATCTTGAAGTACTTCAAGTTCACCAAATACCTTCATTCATTTGGTTAAAATCCACACCAAGCAATAGGGAGGTGCATGAGAAGGATGATCACTAGCGAGCTTCACTTTAGGTATTGCACACCGACTATAGCCTGTGTTTCGAGACTGACTAGCTACCAAGCCCATCTTTAGCAAAAGCAAAAACTATCAAACATGAGGAAGAACGGAAAATTGAGAAGACAACAAATGAGTGTTGTCATTGCTACAAGGTCCTAAAAGACAAAAGGTGTGGGTGTGTGTGTGTGTGTGTCTCATTCTAGCTTGCTCTTTCTTTACACTTTTCTCAGTTTCACTCACCACAATGGCATGCATTATGTGCTATGGGACCATTTGATGGAGCTAATCTTGTGTCCTTGTTAGCGAGAAAGTACCTCGAGCCATGTGAAAATTTCATGGATGTCGACTGGAGATAGAGAGTGCATGTAGAGAACTTCGGATGAGTGATTTCAGGTGAAGAAAATCGAAAAGTCAAAAATTTTCGTTCGAGCCTGGTATACGAGCTCGTCGAGTCATTTTTGTTTTCTGCAGGCACACCACCCTATTGCATTGAAACCGTCAACGACTCAAAATCCTCGATTCAATAGAGATGTTTCCCATGACTTGCTATGGTCAATTTGTAGAGTAAATATTGTATGGTTGCGGATCATTGATTCTGACTATTTGAGATTGTTAGATTAAGAATGTTGATGTGCTAAAAAGATTGTTTAAGAGAGGTAATATAAGGGTTGCTATAATACTATACAGTCGACAGTTCTAGATGGTCTTGATCATTGATCTGGAACCACTAATATTATCTACTATTGGTCAAACTTTAGGACGAAAGCTACTATATTTGACTTGTTTTCCATCGTCTCATTGCTATGTAAGAAGTGTCCCCCAGCTCATAACAGAAGGGCTAACTGTGCTACAGGCATGCTTGCACACCGTGTGCCGATGCACATATGGTATTCGCACAATTCATGATGTTGGCAATATCACCAAGGATCTTGTGATAAGACTTTAGGAATTTGTTCAGAGAAGTTAGCGCATTGGCACACTGGCCAATTATCGTGCAACGTGAGTATGGCTATGTGGCCTTGGTAAACTCTGGATGCACGCATGCATGGTTCGCATTTGTTTTTACGGCGAAGCCCCTAACAAATTTTTGAAATGCGACGACTGATATACATTCTATCCTCCAGGGTGAAAAATAAAACGTCATTTGCAATTTCATGACAAAGTTGTAGAGTAAGACGCATTAGCAACGAAATGGGGCACATCAGTTGTCTAAGAAGGTGGGGGTAACTATCAAGGAAGTCTGCCAAAAGGTTGACTGAATAATTGAACCCAAAATTCTGCAGGCATATATCTTTCAATTCTCACTCTCACCTACTTGCACTACTTTACCTTCATAGATACTGGATTATTCTCAAAGCTGAAAGGTCAATTATCAACATTACTTTTGCCTGAGCTTCCCTTTTCCAAAAGCTCGAGATTTTTGACTGCAGGGGATATCCTTTCTACTTTTCAAAGCACACACTTCTAATCAAGAACCCCACACACAAGGCAAACTGGGTACAGGGAAGGCCCTCCATATGCCATGGACAGCAGCTCGAAAGCTCCTCTTGTTATCTGATTGGTCGGAGCATATGGGTTTGCTTCAGCTTCTCATGATTTCTTTCTTCTTTTATGGTAGACAGCACTCAAAACTCCTACTTTTTTTCTCGAAGTAACTGTGTGTTCTGCAGAATCTGGCTCTACCGAAAGTACTATCCTTTCAAATTTCTACAAAGTTGGAGATTGTATTTGAACAAAAATGAATGGAGGCTTTATCAAGAACCCAGATACCATTAAGCCAAAAATTCAAAAACCTTTTTTTTTATTCAAATATTAAGGATATTTACATTACATCAAAAGCATTTATTCTCTCCGCCTTACAAAAATCGATCATATATCACAAAAATTGCTCATGTTCCAAATTAATAAAGTTTTTGCAAGTATTTTTAAGTATATATATCCTTTTTACACTCTTTTGTTCAATTTCTCTCCACATTTTAATCCTTTACCGACTCATTTTCTCTCACTTGGCCCATTTTCTAATACTTTTTTTTATTTCTCTTTTTATATTTAACGCTCCACTCCTTTATTTTCTCTCACCAGACTCACATTCTTTCTCTCCTCTCTCTAAAAAGTAGAATAAGAAATACACAATATATAACATAAATCTTTAATCTGCGTGTTATAAAAACGATCGATTTATGTGAGACGGAGGGAGTACATAATAGGGATAAAAATGGGGTAAAACTTCACCTTATAATTTTCAACACAAAAGGGAAGTAAGACCGGCCATAAGGTAAAAAAAGGAGTAAAAACACTAATGTATATCATGACTAGCGAGAAAACTAGTCCCCAACTGGGACTCTTAAGCGTTCTCTCATGCACAGTAAAAATATACACGAGATATTGGTGATATTCACAAATTTATCGTAATACTTGTGAATTTATTACAAGTGAAAGTTCTTCCTTCTTGTTGAAAAATGGTAATAGCAAGATACTCTGCCGGCGAATTTGGGTGTTAGTGCAGTTTTGTGCCGTCACACCACCACATGACTCTAATTCAATTTTAACAAAAACAAGTACATGCTCAATTAAGCTACACGTAGTTATATAGCATTATCCATACATTCTCTCAAATTCCTTTTACCCGTCAGTTAAAAGAGCCGAAAAATTCTTATATTTTGGTCATTTCAATTCCACAGTTATAAATTTAATAGACTTAAAACTATTGTAACATGAACAATCATTTATTGAATTATTCTCGATTTACGGCACAAATTTTATTGTTTTACAGAATTATTTCTCATTTGCTGACAACATTTTTTTAATTATTTTTGTAGTTCGCATTATTATGCATACCGAACAGTTCTCCGAATTTAGGGCTACACTCTCACGTTAGCATCAACTTTCTTGTGTCAGTGCAGTGAAACGAAATCAAATATGAATACGTATATATATATATATATATATATATATATATATATATCCAGTGAAAAACATTTTAACTTCAACCCAACCCTATCTACTGTTTAATATCTGCCTTGCCCAACTTATGATTTATTAATCACCAACATAAGAAAACAAATTATACCTAACTTCATTGGGTAGGCTCCAAAAAACTAGTGATCATGATTATTATAAAGGCCTAAGAGCCAATTGATTGGTCCAAGCAAGTCAAAAAATGACCACAAGTACAAACTGGTTAATCCATTTAAATAGTTGAAACCGAGCCTTTCAACAACTGTTTTTTTTTTTTGGTCTAGACCGATTAATTGTGGTTGTTTTGGCTTCGTATTCATCCTCCAAGCCAAACTTACCGAACCATGCCTACCCCCCGATTTTGGATGTCCTTCTTGATAGGAAATATAATAGACCTCTATCATTTCTCTAATTTTAAATGCTATCTAAGCTTTTGTCCTTCGTTTCAACGTTTTTTTTTTTTTTCGGGTGATTGGATTTATTTTAAGAATTTGCAAAAGCTCAAAAGGGTAAAGATCCAATGGACTGGAGGGAGTAATTGAATTTGTCACATCTCTCACGTGGTTAGGCTTGGCTCTGCTAACTTCAGCCCGGCCCAGGGAGCTTTATCTGGACGGCCTCTACATTTTGAGTTTAATACACTTCTAAAAGAAGAGCACCGGCCTATAAATTGTAGTTGGGCTGGTATCAGCTTCCGTGAGAACAGCCCAGCCCAGCCCAGTGCAAATATTAAAACAAAATTATTCCTTCTGGTGAGAACAGCCTAGCCCAGTGCAAGTGTAAAAATATATATATATATATATTATTTCTAATTCCCCATACCAAGAAGATGAAGAAAGCCAAAGCTATTTTGCCATTTTTCCATGTAGTGCATTTCACCGAGTAAAACCAGGGACAGATGCAAAGCATTCCGAAATGTTCTTATTTATTTATTTTTTTTTGCTATTTTGCCCTTGAAATGTTTTTATTGCTTATTTTGTAGCTAAATACGTATATGCTTCAGAAACAAGTGTTAACACCTGATAAATAAGAGAGATCGAGCGGCATGTAAGATAGTGAAAATAGTACGATGCGGTTAGGCCACCTCATCTCGAGCGTTAGATCAACAAAAAGTACATTAATTTTGCATAGTCGTAGTAATGGATTAAAGCGTACCAAAGACAAAATGGTAATTGAACACGACATTGTTTCATTTAAAAACTTAATAAATAAAAATTCTTAAACAAAAATATGTATATTATGTGCGTGTGTGCTGATCGTTGACAGCATAGGCAACCTCAGCTAAGCTGTCAGTACGATCTGGTTCGTCCATCCTTTAAGGATGGACGACCAGATCTAGTTTCTTTTTTTTTTTTTAAATTCGTCCGCTATATAATGTAGCGAATGATTACTTTGACCAAAATACTCCAACGCAACCGTCCTTTTTATGGAGTAGTGCTCGTCTGCTACATTATGTAACGAATGACTTTTTGACTTGACTTATTGTCTGCCAAAAGTCATTCGTTACATTATTATAGCGAATGACTTTTTACTGACAACATGTCACATCTGTCCCCTCACCGTCCACCACATTGTCTCGCTGACGATGAGGCGGATATAACCAAAAAAGCTCTAATTGTCGGCTATTCTTTCCTTGTTCAACATCTTCAATATCTTAAGCTCCTCTTGCTTCTATTTTCAGCTCTCATCAAGCCCTCCAAGTTTCAAGCTTCAAGTAACCAAGCTTCGAGTTTCACCCAATGAAGGTAAGTTGTGATCTCAAAGCCTTATTGGTATATATGGGGCTTATTTTGGATGTTTATATTTTTATGAATAGCTTGGTGAAGTCTATATGTCTTAATAGGTACCATGGATAAGTTCATATAGTTTTTTTTAAAATTATATTTGTTGTATTTGGCATGCTAAATTAGTGTACTCATTTTTAAATTTTTGTTAGATGTTTAAGTTAGTTATAATTTTGTAATTAATTTGAGTGCATAAGAAAATTTACAATTTGATACTTAACCATAAGTTATTTATACGTAGGTCTTATTTCACAATGTCTGATTTTGTGTCAAGTTCAAACACACCAGTAGATGTAGTGACCCTTATCTAGGGCAAACGTTTTGAATATTAGAAGAAGCCGAAGAATATTTTCGAGTGTACTCGATGAGGGTTGGTTTTGGCTTTAGAATTACCACAACTAGAACAAGGGCCATAACAAAAAAAAAAAAATAGGCTCACGCTCACCGTTATATGAGTGTCATAGGAGTAGACACCTTGCAAAATGAGAAACATGTAGGTAATGATGAAGTGGAATATGTGCCCCGAAAACGGGGCTTCTTTGCCCGCACGGATTGCAAGGTCAAGATTTTCGTAAGCCATGAACCCAAACAAGATTATTGGTTTATTACTAACTTGGAATTGACGCATTTTCAGTTGTTAATAACGCCTTCAAAGGTGATTCAGATGCATCAACATAAAAAGTTGACCAATGTCGCAAGAAGCCTGATTCATACAATGAGTAACACGCGGATAGGATCTACTGACATTGTTAATGTTCTTTCTGAATAGTCTGGGGGAATTTAGAATCTGAATTTTAACACTACAGACGTTCGTAACGCGGTTCAAACCCAAAGATGAGCCGCATTTGATATCAATGACGCTCAATCCACAATGAGCCTATTGAAGCGGATGCAAATGGAGGACACACAGTTTACTTACTAGTTTGATCTTGACGACGAGTATCGAGTTACCACCACTTTTTAGTTCGATTGTCCTTCAAGACATGCTTATCAAAATTTTGGAAATGTCGTGACTTTTGATACCACATGCTATACCAACAAGTATTTGATGCATTTTTTCTCTTTTCATAGGCGTTAATCATCATTATCACTCCATCCTGTTTGGGTTCGCATTTTTAAGGGATGAAGCAAAAGTTCTTTTGTACTGTTGTTTAAGACGTGGCTGGAAGCAATGAACTTGAAAGCACCCAAAGTTATCATCTCCGATCAAGATTTGACAATGAAGAAGGCTATTGCTATTATCTTCCTAGATATTCCATGACTTGTGCACTTGGCACACATAAGAAACAAATACCCTGAATGTTTATATCACGTTTATGCAAAGTATCCAGACTTTAAATAATATTTTGATAGGTGCGTTAACAAATAGTTAACGATTGAAGAATTTGAAGAGAGGTAGAAAAAACTTGTTGATGATTACTCATTGCTAGACCACGAGTGGCTCCAACACTTGTATGAGCTCAAAGAACAATGGGTTGGCTTTTATACCATAAGTTATTTTTCTGCAGACACGAAAACAATGGACAGGATTGAATCTGTGAATACCGTGTTCGCCACCTATGTATGTACTGCTATGAATTTGAAAAGTTTAGTCATAAATGCCTAAAAAGAAATTGGATAAATATTCGTGAAAGAAAGAGCTGCGAATTTTGCAAGCACGTACAAATAAAGAAGTAGGTTGCTTGAGATACCGCTAGAAGTGAATGGTGCAAAGGTCTATACGAAGGAGATATTCATACAAAACCATGTAAAGCTGTAAAAATCGGGACGATACAGTATAAATAAGGTGGCAGACAAGTTTACACATGAATACAAGGTTTATTCGTTGATGAATGACCTCGCTCCTGAGAAAGTGCATAGACTGTATACGGTGAGCCATGACATAGAGACAGATACGTGACATGTGTTTGCAAAAAGTTTGAGCTCCATGGCATGTTGTGTCGACACATTCTGTGATTTTTCACTCAAAAAAATATTAAGGCAATCCCCAATAAATACGTCTTGCTGGGTGGACTAAGGTTGCAAGGTACCATTGCCTTTCCGGAGCATCGTATGCTGATTTGGAGAACCATAGATGTTGCAGTATAATCATCTGGTGACAATGTTTACATGTTTATCCATAAAGGGTTCTGCTACAATGGCCAGATATAAATATCTCCATGATCTAGCGCTGGAGTAAGATCCCATTATCGACCAGTTTGAAGTAGCTTTATCTAACAATATGGTTGACACTGAAGACCTTCCTACACAGGAATCAGAATATGATGAGCCGGTTGAGGAAGACAACAATCTTATCTGGCCTTTGGATCCTATTATATCATAAATGAAGGCCGTAAGAGATCTACACGAATGAAGAGCTCTATTGAACAAGAAAACCCAACCTAAGAACCAGAAAAAGTGTGCATTGTGCAACAAATTGACCAACCATGACAATATAAACTATTACAAGGCACTGGGGATAAGTCCAGGGTGTTTGCAAGACTAAGAAGAAGAAGATGCTGAAGAAAATGAAGTGGACCTTTAGTCTGTGGATTTTGTATTTGAATTATGGACCTTGTAATGATATATTTTCTTTTGTTAATAATCAATTTAGATGTAATATTGGCTTCTATTCACAAATTATGTTCTCTATCATCTGAATTTTATTGTCTGTGCAGTGACCAATTTGAGGTATATTTGATAAGTTGTGTATTAGTAGGTCAACTGACCATGCAAAATTGCCAAGCTTTACAAAAAAAAAAAAAAATCTGCTTCACCATCTACTACATTATGTAGTGTAACGGGCAGTGGAGCAGAAACATGACACTCTAAGACTTAGAAAAATTTTGAACTTCGAGTTTCCAATACTTAGAGAGGAAAAAAAAACCCCCAAAAAGGCACTCTGCTCGACCGTTCGCTACATAATGTAGCAGACAGTAGACTTAGAAAAATTTCAAGCTTCTAGTTCCCAACACTTAGAGAGAGGAAAAAAACCCCCAAAAAGGCACTCTGCTCAACCGTCCGCTACATTATGTAGCGGACGATAGAGCAGTGTCATAGTACATTGCTTGACAAACCGTTACATTATGTAGCGAACAGTGGAGAAGCCCCAAAAACCTATTTTGCCTTTATTGTTTTTAACCAACCATCAACCTGTTTTAACCATTCTCAAAACATCACACATGCCCCATATTCTCAAAAGCTCTACTCAACTATAGTGCACCACATCCAAAAAATATTCAAACCATAAACAAAAGCGATACAAAAATCACATCGAACATGCAAATACTAGAAAAGATAGGCTCAATAATCATATCAAATGCTATTTTATTACATAAAACACATACGTTTAATATTATCAGGCCTTAGTTTTAGCCGGATTTATAATATACCTAACTTGTCTAGGTTTACAATGTTGAATTTCCTAAGCTATCCTATATCTAAAGTTGTCTATGTCGTCTAGGCTCCAATTGGCCTTCTTGAGGTTCTCAGACCGACAAATGTAGTCCATGTACATCAACACAAGGACACCGCAATCTGAGTCATTCCTTTGCATGAGCCTATTTTTCTTCACAACTATATCAAGTTTTGGCCTTGCCGGTACTTTAAGCCCATAAAGGTCGTGATGCATGGCACAAAACAAATCCTGCAAAACAGTAAAAGAAATGTAAGCTATGAAAATTGAATTACAATGAATAAGTTAAGAAATAGAAAAATTGTAAAGACAAATGCAAAGCTCACCATAGCCCCAACTATTCTTTGAAAAGGTCTTTCAGAGGCATGTACAACGTATCGTTGTTATATTGTTGTGGAGACTATTGACGATCGAAATTCTCATAGCCGATGGTTCATAGTGAAGCAAATACCAGTGGCTGTGGTCTAACCAGGGTACTAGAAAGACATTTGCCTCGTGAAAGCTCACTTAATTGAAAGAATTAATGAAATATTTAATGAGCAACTTAGGCTGATGCTAGCTCAACAACGATTTTGTCCCTCTCACATCATACCACTGTCGCCATTCTCCACGGAGCATAGAACTAAAAAGCGCGTCGAACATAAAACTCAGGGATATGCATCTCCCTTATCACTCTCTCTACGCGCTATAAGCGGTTAACACCATATCTTCCAACCAAGCACCTAACTTTAAGGTGGACATTTCGTCCCAAGTTATATAATAATCAAGCTCTTTAGATTGAACAAAATGTTAAGATTGTAGTTGAGGGGCCCACTAAACCAATGGCCATGGACTAAGGCATGTTTTTCTGGCTTCAGGGGCTTCAACAAATGACCTTTGGGATAAGATGGATATTGTTTTCCTTGAGGCTCTTCGGGTATTCCAAGGCTTCAAAGTGGAAGCTCCCGACAACGAGACGAGTTGCATTGACTCTGAGAAGTTGAAGTTCGTGAAGTCAAAATCTTGTATGACTTGACTCCGGGGATCTATTGTAATGCTTGAGTCTTTAAGCAACTCAAATGAGGGTTGACTCCACTCGTCCCTATGAGCTATTACCTAGCTTATACCCGAAGGCTACCCCCAAGCATCACCTATTCCCTGCCTCGAGGGACCACCTATTCCCTCGCTCAACCTCGAAGGCTGCCCCAAGTGAAAAGCCACTCTCGGGCTCAAGCCCAAAGGCTATCCCGTATAGCCCCTCACGAAATTCTCACAGTTATGCGCTAAGTGTTCAGCCTGGAAGCGAAGATCCGTTCCCATGGCATCTAGAAAATCTTCCGCTCATTCAATTTCTAGAAGAAGGAGAGCGAGGCATCAACTTACATCGAGTTAGATCATAAGTAAATTTAAACACACATGAAGTTAAACAAGAAACTTGTACGAGATCGAATGCTACATGAAAATAAATCAAAAATGTACAAGCTCGAATGCTCTCTGCTGATTAATTACACCCCTAGGTTGTTATTTCTTACCTTTTGCCCACTGTACCGGGTGTACTCTCCTCTGAGTGGTGCGATGGTACCACCCTAGATATTGCTCGATGTTGACCACAAGGTCGGGCTCCGACACAATGGCTACTAATGTGTCCTGCCAGGACTCTTATAGTCCAATCTCATCAGTGCACAACTTAAAAGCATCTACCTACCTGCATATTGGGACATTCGGTGGGTTCATGTTCGGTCTCATGTTCGGGGCATCTACTGACAGCCCCTGCAGGCTACTCAAAATGTTGCATGCACGATCTGGTAGTTGCCATTCCACGATCTCCCAATGGATCAATGGAGTGCATTGCAATCCAGATAGCATCCAAATAAACGACTTAAAGTCCTAGGCCTTCACTTTCTTGTACAGCGCCCAATACATTTGGCCCGAAGACAGTGAGTCAAACTCCCCCAAATAAAAGACAATGTTGTGATGGGGATCATTTTTCCTCGGGTAATGGCTCTCCCTCTGACTGTATTCCCAAGCGTGCAACTGAGGTTATATTTCTTTGGTTCCTTCCCTACGTTAGGGTACACTGATACTGAAGTGTTCGTAAGAACACATGAATTACAGTTATTAAATAGGTGAAGTATGGTAAAAATTTATTGTACAGTAACTAATAAAAAATATCAAAGAAAAAATTAAAAAGGGTTATATGATATACTTGGAACAGTAAGAGGCATGCACATATAGCTTTGCAGTCGGGTCTCGTTGCCTGCAGAGCGCGATACAAGTATGCAAGTGTGGCTGCACACACAGTATACTCGCCAACCTCTTCAAAGTTACCCAACAAAGCTTAATACTTCACATGAACTGTGTTCTTTGTTGTTGTCGGGAATAGAACGGCCCCGATCACCCACAACAGAAAAGCCTTTGTGTGTATAACAAGTATCCTCTCCGTGAAGTCTTTCGGCAAATCCTTTTAAGTTTCTACCAACTACTTCAACTTTATTCCGCCGTGCCCAAATTGGTTTTCGAGTATCAAACTAAAGAAGTCCTTAGCAAATCTCTTAGTTGTTGGTCTAATCTTACCAAAAAATAACTGGTCGTTTTGTAACGGGTAAACCTAATATGTACCCTACATTTTTTAAAGTTATTGTCATCTTCCTAATAGGGAAGTGAAACGTATTCCGTTTAACAAGTATGCAAGTGTGGCTGCACACACAGTATACTCGCCAACCTCTTCAAAGTTACCCAACAAAGCTTAATACTTCACATGAACTGTGTTCTTTGTTGTTGTCGGGAATAGAACGGCCCCGATCACCCACAACAGAAAAGCCTTTGTGTGTATAACAAGTATCCTCTCCGTGAAGTCTTTCGGCAAATCCTTTTAAGTTTCTACCAACTACTTCAACTTTATTCCGCCGTGCCCAAATTGGTTTTCGAGTATCAAACTAAAGAAGTCCTTAGCAAATCTCTTAGTTGTTGGTCTAATCTTACCAAAAAATAACTGGTCGTTTTGTAACGGGTAAACCTAATATGTACCCTACATTTTTTAAAGTTATTGTCATCTTCCTAATAGGGAAGTGAAACGTATTCCGTTTAACAAAGGCACATAATGAGGTCCGATCATGTTGTGGGAAAATATCCCCATAGGGCTTAAACCCCATTGCACTCAAGAATTTTTTCTATAGATTGTTCAACCTCCACTTTCCAAACCTTTTGGTTACCTTTATTGTATTAAGTGTTCCTCTTTCCTATGAATTAACAAAGCGTATTTAAGCAAAATAACAATTTTCATGATTAAAGTTACATAAATAATTCAAAAGTTAGTATTTTACTTGTTCATTCCAAATTGTTGAACTAATATAGTTTGCTTTGTCATACAAGACGGAGGGATTTTTGGGTATGGGGTTAAAGGCAATTTTTATGACTAATTATGTAAAAATATCAAGTTCAAAAATTTCTACTAAATATTGGCAAATCTAGCTTTGTTAACACTAGCACGTGTATAATACCACACACACACACACACACATCTATTCATATAGTATCGGAGCTGACAGGGGCACCGGTGGGCAGGTGCCCACCTGCCACTCCATGAATTTTTTTTATATAGTGTATTTGACTTTCCAATAGTATGCCCACCTAAAAAATTTAAAAATATTTTAAAGAGATGTCTTGTTAATCACTTTATGTGCTGGAATACTTAAAATTTTCAAAAAAAGGGTATAAAAACTATCTTTTTAGTCATTTTAAATGCTAAATTTACACACAAATGTGCAAAGACCAAACACCAAATAAATAAAGCAAACAGATAAAAAAAGAGATAAAGATTAATGGGTCTCTGTTTTCATTTCCCCAGGCCATTAACAAATAAAAAAGTCTCTCTCACTACTAGTTCCATTTCCTAAGACCATTACCGACTAAAAACAATCTCTCTCTCAGACTCTCACGATCTTCCAAGTGCCAATCGGCTTCATGGGTCACTGTGCTGGCACGCTGTCACGGCCTCAACGCTCAACCATTTGTCCACTTCCTTTCTTCTGTGTCACTATGTTAGGCTCTTCTCCTATGCCTCCTTAGGCTTCAGCCTCCTTAGGCTTCAACCTCCTGCCGGTGGCCGGTCCAGCTCCGGCATAGTCTGCACACCTCCGGCCTAACGTAGTTTGCACACTTGTCGATTCTCAATTCTTCTCATTCTCTGGTTAATCGCTCCTGGCACAACGGCAGCAGCAATCGCCAATCGACGACAATTTTGACGTCAAAGAAAGGTAACATCGATTTTGATTGAATTTTTTATTTTTAATTCATTGAACAGTTTCATTTTCTCAATTCTCACATCTCAATACTAGATTAGATTTTTATTCCAATTTGATTTTTATTGTCTTATGCAATTTATAGTTTAGAATCTTTAGATTGGGTTTTCTAATTTTGATTTGTGGCTACTGCTACCTGCTCAGTAATTGTGGTGGCCATGTAAATTAGGAATAGTGAGATTGTATATTTAAGATTGAAATTTTTACTTGAGATTTTTAATTTCAAATTGATAACATGGCAATTGCTGCTCGTGGTGGCAATAGAGAATTAAGAATTGGCAATTGCAATTGGGGATTAAGAAGGGAATGGACAAGTTAGAACTTGGAATATACTGCTCGAATTTGGAACTCTCAACCTGGAGAAGTATTGCAAATTTGGAACTCTTAACTTGGACCATATACAATTTGACTTATCAAGCGTAAATTGTACTTCAATTTTAATCTTTCTAGTGCATATATGTTTTTCAATTTCTATATTCCAGTGTATTGTTTGTGTAACACTTGAATAAGTTCATGGTTTGTGTATGCGCGCGCGCATGTGTGTGTGTGTGTCTATATATATATATATATATATATATATATATATATATATATATATATATATATATATATATATATATATATATATATATATATATATATACCACCCCACCATCGCAAACAACCGCCACAATATAGACCTATCACTATCGATTTGTCTTTCCCAGCGGCATTAAATTATGCCACTTCTATGTGCTCCTCCACCGGCTGTCCTCCATCATCTTTGTAAGCTCCGTCTCATGCCGGCTTCCAACGCTGGTGACCACCACCACAATCAAGATTGTATCGACCCCTACAAAAATCAACATCTGATAAAATTCAAATCCTAGGTTGGTCGAGAATAAAATAAAATTGGACGCCGGCGTGCTTTTGCAATTGCAACACCACTGCATCTATGATGGTTTTCAAGACCTTTGGAAGATTGGTGTTGGAATGCACTTGAAACCCAATTAACAAAGAAGAAACATGAGAAAACTCAACTTTTCATCCTAAGTCTAATTAACTGAGAATTTTGTGGTGTAAAATTGAACACCAGCCTTTACGAAGAAGGCTCCATCATTGACGAAAAAGGGTTCAAATCTGGGATAGATCTGGTGATGCGAGGTTCTATTGTTGCCGGCGACTGCGCGACAGTGGCTGATTCTGTGATTTGGCCATAGAGAGAGGGCCAATTGAGTGGTTCTGTACGGTGGCAATTGAGCGGCAGTGGCTGATTTCGCGAGAGAAGAAAAGCTTGGTAGTGGTGGTTAATCATTTGTCATGGTAGGTTTGGTGAGTCACCGGTGTGGACGGTGGAAGAAAGAGAAACATGGTGGCTGGCCATGGGCAGGGTGTGGAGGCTAACGGTCGGCGATGACAGTGTGTGGCTTATGAGAGAGAGAGAGAGAGATTTTGTAAATCAACGGGGAAAGAGAAAATACAGAAAGAGAAACACTATGTTGTTTAACATAAAATTTACCTAATTTTATGGTCATGATCATGTGAGGTTGCGGTTGAATGTTTCCATGGGGTGGAGGTAGATGGAGTAGAAAGTGGAGGTTATAGGCAGGAGGTGAAGGTGGATGCCGGCATGAGATGGAGGTGTTAGTGACGACGGAGTACGGCCGGAGCAAAGCAGATGTCAGTTGCTTAATCTGATGTCGCAGGGAAGAACTTATCGGCGGTGGTGGGTCTATGTAGCGGCGTTTGTTTGGGATGGCAAGAGTGGTGGATCACCGGTGATGGTGGCTGGCCGACGACAGGGGTAGGTGATGGGGTGATTGTGTGTCGTGGCCGTGTGGGAGATCTGATAAGAGAGTGTTACGGGGAGAGAAAAAAAAACAGAAGAAGGAAAACCAATGAAAATTAACCAAAACTACATCGTTTTATCCACTAGCCTTAGGCAACTTGCCTAAGGCTAGCAATATATTCGCTTTCCCCATAGGGTACATTTGATTCTTATATTAACTCCAATATTCAGTTTATATTAAGTTCTGTAGTGTATATGTAAATTAATTTTTATGATAATTTTCTCCTGTGCATTTTGTGCCCACCTTGAATAATAATCTTGCCTTCGCCACTGTATTCATACATTACATATCATACAAAATCATGCGCAATACTAACAAACTCAAGATTATACCCGAATAAAGAATTAGTTTATAAACTTATGTGATCAATGAGACGATTTAAGGAATTCTTTGGAAGATTCGAAGGCTTGAGGATACACAAATCGCAGATTTAGCTGCTAGTGCTGCTGGGAAGATAGTGAAGAAGAAGAAGACTTCCGAAATAAAGATTTTCTCGTATATATATATAATACCGTCCACTACATTATCTAGCAGACGTGTAGGAGTTTGGATAAAGACGAACTGCCTCACCGTCCATCCGCGAGATAATGTAGCAGACGGTGAGGGGACATATGTGACTTGTTGGCCGCCAAAAGTCGTCTGCTACATTATGTAGCAGACGACTTTTGGCTGACAACCGATCAAGTCAAAAAGTCGTCCGCTATATAATGTAGCGGACATATACTATTCCACAAAAAGGACGGTTACATGGGGGCATTTTGGTCAAAATGACCGTCCATTACATGATCTATCGGAAGACTTTTTTTTTTGAAAAAAGAAATTAGATCTGGTCTGTCCATCCTTCCAGACCATGATCGCAACTTAGCTGAAGTTGTCTGCATTGTAAAAGAATTAGCTCCCTTTAAACATATGTACACACGCGTGTGTGTGTGTACACACATGCATATATAATTATACACACAAACATATAATCCATATTATATTATTATCATAAATATGCAAAAAATAATGTCGTACCAGTTGATTTGATTTGATTTGATTTTTTTGTGACAATATAGAAAAGATTGAAAAACAACTAGCTGCTAACATAAGTTACCACATTAGCATCCGTTCTGGGGATTAATTGGTTGAGATAAACAAAACTCCCTTCTTGGTTTGTATCCGTATTGTTTGTTAGTTCCTTTCACGCAATACATGCATAATATTGCAGTTTTTTTGGGGGAAAATAAAAGATGAATTATTTAAGCAACAACTTGAATCATATAACATGGAATGACTCTCCTGTTAATATCAAAGTTCAGGGGGCTGAAAAAATTCGTGTCAGGGATTAATGTTGCATTACCAGTTAAATGATGTTGCACAATGTTCTAAATTGTCAGTACATATTTTTATCCTACTAGTGATATAATAATATACTAATTAATAAACCTCTTGGTGCATTTGTCTTTGATACTCAATAGCATTACTCGCTCAAGAAACAACCAATCTATCCACCAATTTTCGGATCTATATCCTAAAGTAAAGGAGGTTGTGAATCACATTCCCTAAAATGAACTAACCACCAATTCAATCTTCTCTCTCCCTATCCCTCCACAAGATCATAAACCAAAGCCAAGCAACAAACGAATGGACAACCCATTTCTCTCCCTTTCTTCTTCACCTTGAGTGCCATAAGCTAACCAAGCAAGAGATGCATCAACCCCTTTAACCTTGTAGCATCTGCATTTTTCGATCCGTTATGCCTAAATCCACAACCAAATCAACCACTTAAATGACCTTCAACATGGAAACAGAACTTCAAAAGCTGAGATTATTACGTTCATTCATGCTGAGAACCGATTCTACGAGTATTAGAGAAGATCCCGACATCGATTGTCATGAATATACGAGCTTGAAGGACATTATCCTTCATTCTCCACCGTACCATGCAGCGAGCTATGAGGGCAACAATGCCTTCAATTCTTTTGACATCTCTATAAGAAACGAACTCGTGAAGCATGCGGCCTCGGCCTACGTTCAGTCAGCGATTCTCACGAATCGAAACCAAAACTGTTTGGGTGATCTTTTGTCGAGGATCAAGAACAACGTAGTGCGTTGTTGCTCATGCTGGTCATGGCATCTCTATGAGAGCATGCCTTTTGGCCCTTGTTTTGAAGTTATATATCGAATCTTTGGCTAGGTTTAATGAGATTTTGAGCAGCATAGCATGATGCCAAACTATCCCGGTCTGTAGAGAAGGATGATCGAGTGCAAGAGACCCATGCAGGATCTGGACATAGAATTTAGGAGTTTTTTCTTCCTATTTTCTCTTTTATATAATTGTCTTACCTGCTATTTTGTTTGTACCTTGTAAGAGCATTATGCAATTATTTGATCTGCATTACACATGGTTGCTACAGTTATGGAAGAAGATATGGGAGAATTAAACAAATGCCAATTGGCACATCGGTATCTTATGGTCAAAGCATTCGAATCTGAGGCGTTTCAGGTTTATTGCATACATGTGAGATGTAAAAAAGCAAAGGTTTAGTTTGAGATCATGTCTCTTTGTATTGTGTGGCATGAAAGAGCTCAAGATCATGGCATAAAAATGCATTTACGAGATATAGATGTCGTCCAGAATGATAGTTTGAGGTGACAGACTAGGGATTGAGACGACGAGCTTTTGAGCGACCATTGCCGTTGGTTAATTTTTAGTTTGATTTCCTTTTGCTTTTGCGAGGCTAACTTAGTCACATATTCGTTAGTTAGTTCCTCGACAACTTTTAATGTAGTATTTTTGTTCATCCTCCGGACGGTTTTACTCTCAATTTACTTTTGATATGTATGATATAGTTTTGCCACAACGGATACTTGTTTTTTTTTCGTAATGTAAATTTTCTTAGTATTTAACCAAAGGAAAGAAATTAGTTTGACTCTTCGATTTTCGGTGGTAAGCTAAAGAATTTTTGGAAGGGATCATAGTGCGGAAAAACGGGAAGGAACCAAGTGTCACTATGACATCAAAGATTTGTGTTCTCTGCGGATGTTTCGATGTTTGATTGGGAACCTTTGTCCAAGCCCGTTAAAAGTGTATGAAAAAAGTTTAGACTGCTACCGTGGTCCTAGTAGCAAATGTTTATCCCATATTTTGAATAACGTGATAGTACGATTGGAAACAAAAGTTTTAGTTACAACAATTTTGAATATAACATAGCACGGTTGGAAAAAAATTCGACTCCTTTTACTATTTTGGCTATCAGTCAATTAAGTTTGGTATGCATTGAGGCAATTTCCGGTTGGACCGACAATATCAAACGGGTCATGGTTAGATTTAAGAATCTGATCCTTAGAAATTAGGTCCAATAACATAAACTAAATAAAAAGTATCTCCTCTTTAACTATGCGCTAACCTAATTAAATTTCTAACCAAATTGAATCACTATACCAACGCAATTCACATCAAAGTAAAGTCGAACCATTTTTTTTTAGTAAAAAAGGAATCAATTCAATCTCAAAAAGGAAAATGGACAAAAGACCTAAAGCAGATGAAAAAGGTGGGTAAAGTTTCATTTTTTTTTTTGCTTCTGGGGGTGAATCTGACGCGGTGACGCTATTCAACTGTGCCCCCTAGGCGAACTAGCCGCTACACACCACCCTGGAGAGGAAGGAAAGCGACCAACTGACTCTCCGTCGTCATCCGCCGGCGTGCTGTACGATCCCTGTCGGCTTGTCGGCTCCCTCCTCTTCTCTCTCCTCTCTGCTCGATCTGGGCATCACATGCATGTATGCATGCAAGAATCAATCAATCCCACATACATACATACATACATCTATACCTACATAAACACACACCTACGTTGTCATTCGTTAGCCGTTAGAATCATCACAAGTGTATGCACCTGCGTTCAAATGGGGATGGTCTGAACGAATCCGTACGAGGCTTACGCCTCCACTGTACTGTACTGTACTGTACTGTACTGACTGGAGCCGCTCATACTTGGTGTGAGCTTTGACACTTGTCATCTTCTTGCCATCCTCTCGATCTCGAACCGGTTCAGGTAATTTGAGTGAGGGCGACCAGAATTTTTTTCTGTTGGGATTCGGGAATGCTGAAAATGGTGGGGGAGACCCGATGGGGGAGGGTGTGGAGCAGTAGTCATGTGGGCGGCGCGTGACTTTGACCGTGAAGTCAGCTTTTAACTAAAGCAGTGTTTTTACCCATTTTCTACACAAAACGTTGTAACAAAAAAAAAAAAAGGTAGTTTACCTAAATCACATTATATATATATATATATATATATATATATATATATATGTATGTGAAAAATAAGAGGTCAGTCAATAAGGCCAGTTCGTTTCTGTCATTTTTATTTTCAATTTTTACGCTAATGACCAAACAGATTATTTTTTAGCGTGCAAGTTTATCGTTTTCTGTTTTTGTGTGAAGAAATTTAATTCAAACAGTAACAAAATGTGAAAACACATTTTACCTTTTTTTTTCCAATCGCATCTCACCCACTGTCTTTAAGAAGTAGATAAATTTTTTTTTTATCAAAATGATGAAATTAAGTACGCAACCACATATCTTAACTGGATAAGAAAATGATGAAAATAAAAACAGAAGATAGATAAGGTAAACGGACAAGCCATAATAAATCCAGATGTTTTGAAGAAATTAATTTGAAACTTTAAAGATATACTCCTTAAACATCTTGAACTTGGGAAAGAGCATGGTCCAATCAATGCAACTAAGCCATTGTCATCTACAAAGCTATAGTGATTTGTAATTAAAAATACGCATTCATTCTAATCAATTGTACGTGTAACAGTATCTGTTATCTAATCTATGACCGAAAAACGACATTGTCGTGGATCGGACTTGAATCGTTCTAAAAGCCTAGACCACTTTTATTAAATTGCAACGTCATAGTTTCACCAATAATACGGCATTATAATTTAGCTATTGAGCATTGTGGTAGACTTAGGACCTCACTCCACAATTATATACTGTATGTGCATTTGCATGCCAGCCACCTGCGTGTGTAGACACAATCATATGCACATAATCACAATGCAATATAAATGTACACATGAGATCATATTACATAGGTAATCGAGAGTTAATTAACACGTCTGCCAAGCGGCCGGGGCATGCTTTTAAAGTTGGCTGATTAAGAGGCCGTACACCCCAAACCACGCTCAGAGCTTTGCCGGCTGCACCACTCGACACACACACACGATCCCCTTGCAGCTTTCATATCCCCTCGCTCCTCTCTCTCTCTCTCTCTCTCTAAAAGTAACGCTTTAACTAAATATTTTCCAAGCCCTAGAAACGGTTGGTCTTTCACTACAGAACAACGTGCCTTCGTATTGACTATATAACTTTATTATCTCTCTCTTCTTTTGTAAAGTACTTTCAAACTCAGAATTCCAAAAATGTTGTAGAACACATGCCTAGTGTGAGCCTTTTTGGCCTAAGTACACGCCGTGGTTGCAAAGGTGTCGAGATTTTGTGACAAATTAGAGTGGCGTTAGTGAGAAAAGAGTGTGGATATAGGGATGTATGATGTTTATATATATGTCATGCTCTCTTTGCTCTTCGAACCTGAAACAAAGCACTGCTGCCCTTTATCCAACTCTAGGGTTTTGGTAACCCCTGCAAACCACTTTTACTCGTTCCAGAAATCCTGACCCTGATTTTAGTCTGTTGTAGTTTTGATATCCGATCCAGAAAGAAGACATGCAGCTAGTGACACAAGCACCGGGGATTCAGGTGGACGGCTGCGACCAGCCGGGGGCGACGAAGACGGAGACGGCGTACGACCGCATCCGCCGCCTGGCGGCGGGGAACGCGGTGGTGGTGTTCACCGCCGCCGGCTGCTGCATGTGCCACGTGGCGAAGCAGCTCCTGTTCGGCCTCGGGGTGGGCCCCACCTTCGTGGAGCTCGACCGGGAGGCCGCCGGCCCCGAGATCCTCGCCGCGCTCCACGGCCTCAACGGGGACGCCGGGCACCAGCAGCAGCCGGTTCCGGCGGTGTTCGTCGGCGGCAAGTTCCTGGGCGGCGTCGAACCCCTGATGGCCTGCCATATCAACGGCACCCTCGTCCCTCTCCTCAAGGACGCCGGAGCTCTGTGGCTCTAATGATCAGTTGCTGCCTGCCGGCCGGAATTCTAACCTCCTTACCGGATTACCCTTTAAAATATATATGTTTCTATCTGATATTATAGTTCACTAACTAGCTTAAGGCGGTGTTTGGTTGTATGAAAATGCTAAACCCGAGATATCGATCTAGTGGAAACCCTAACGTTTTCATGTCTTGATGTAATTGAAACTGATTGGAAGTTATATACCAAAAGTTAATAGTGCTACCTGAATTTACAAATATATATTAATGCTTTCTTGTTTTGATCAAGATTTTGAGTTTCTGTTCGTTTGTTCTGCTTTTCTAAATTCTTTGGGTTGTTGAATCTGTTGCTATCTTGGGGTTGTTTTGAGGTTTTGGCCGGAATTTATGGTGGTAAAGTCGGTAGAGGATGGCCGCCGGGCGAATATAAAGCGGTGACATGAGCCATGCAGGGGTGGTACCACTGATGCAGCATTTAGTACGATTGCACACGTCATTTCTTCCGTAGGCAATTCTTTTATTGTAAGCAGTGGGGAATAATAACTCAATTATAATTATAATAATGATAAGGGCATAATTTAATGATGAGAATGTGGGTGCGATTATCATAAAGTCCTCCTCCCACTCGGTAATCTTCCGAGGACAGTTAAGATGATCTGAATATTTAAAACCGTTGGATGAAACACGTAAGTAATTGTTTTATATATCAACGAAATTAGGTAATCATAACCATTAGTTACTATTTAATTACTGCCGAAGAACGTGTTACATAATCTTTTATTTTATGGTGGGGAATAAGTAAATGATAAATGATAAGGGTGCCTTTTTAATATGTATGTGGGTTAAATAATCGTAATCTTTATTCCTCTCGGTAGTTTTCTAAAAATAGTCAAGATGGTCTCGATATGACGTTGGATGAGAGAAGCTGATGCAATATATGTATTTACGGTGCTAGTTAATCATGACCATATTAGTTTGGGATTACCCAATTCTTAAAGAAGAACATGTTATGACAACATTAATTTTGCTTACTATAGTTGTCTCTGGAATACGTGCAGCGTTAGAAAAAAAAAATTGGTAGCAAGTACTAAGAAGTTCTTTGAAAGTTGTTTTTTCCGCATCTTGTATCTCCATTTCCCATATTATAATTCAAATATCGGAATGAACAGAGCTAGAATTCAAGAACTACGTATAAAATTGTTGCCTTTTGATGATTGTCTCTTCAAACGTCCAATGGTTACCAAAAGTCATTCCTAGCCATATTATGCCTCAATGCAATTCTTCCGGCACTATGGAAATAAGCTCAAGACCAATGGTCTCGTTACTTAATTAGATATGTCTCTCTTTGTCCATTTAAACACTATCGAGCAATTGAAAGTAATAGTTCCAAGTTCAAGGTTTATAACCGAATCAAGGATTGAGCTAGCAAGAAGCTCGTGAACGGCAGCTCGATCTGTTAATCCATCAAATAGTGTATCAAGACTTTATAATCTCGTAACTCTATCTAGGGTGTGGCAATTTGCGGACTCGACTATAGTAGCCCAACAACCTAAGTAAATTTCCTGTAATAAAATTTAGATATGACTGATTTAAATAAAATTTAACCGCTGTAAAATCAATCTCAAATATCATCTAATTTTTTCCTTTCAATTTTATTAGTAAATGAAAGGTCACAAATACCCGAGACATCACACACACACAACATATATATATATATATATATATATATATATATATATATATATATATATATATAAGTGATGCATAACAGGAGAGACGAGCAAACAGTATGTTGCAGACCACATTATGAGATACAAGCAGAGGCCGCCATAGCTACAGAAACTTTTCAACTCGGTATAGCTCCATGAACCGAAGGTGCATATGGGGCATGAGTGTTTTGAACCATTAAATGCAATGTAAGTACATATTCTCGCCTTAATTACACGCGTACCTTTCTTTTTTACCCTTTTTTATGGCGTATATCTTGCTTTCTAATTAAGCCGTCTAAGTTCGGAGCAAACATTATGTGATCCCTATCACCCTAGGACTAAAGTCGTGTTTGACCATCTAGAATTATTGGATATGATGGTGGACCGACGATGTAATAGTTGGATGTGTTAAGGAAGGCAAAAACTTTTCTTTTAATGTATCTAACAATTTGTGTGTGTGTGTGTGTGTGATGAAAATCATTGATTTTTTACGCCCAATATTTTTTTACTTAGTTTCTACATACATGCCAAGTGATATTTAAAAGCTTCTTGGTGTACTTGTTCGGGGGTACATACGATTGTTCTTTTCCGACAGTTAACTCCACAACGTATGATCAACATATGATGAGTAACTTTTGATTGATCCACATTTCTATTTAAAAAGTTTGTTCTTAAACTTTCAAAACATATGTATAGTAACGAGATAAGATTTTTCGCTCTCTCAAAATACTTTTTATTAGCGCGAGCCGGACGCAACAAGCGAAGAAAAAGAAGAGAAAGCGAAAAAAAAAAAAAAAACCAAAGAAAAGAAAAGGCAAATTAGTTTGTTAAGGAAGATGTACGTTGAGGGTAGTACATCATTATTCTGAGTTTTAGGTTAGCAGTACCTTAGTCATTCAAAGCTGCACAGAGGAAGAAAATAGGTCTGCGATATAGGAACAGCTAAAGGACCAAAATGGGTCGGTACTTGCGTCAGCATATATCCCATTTGATAATGCAATCAATGTCTAGTGCATATAATTGGTTTCCCTATTTTCTCTAGATCTCTAACCATAAAATACTAGGTAATGTTATGTTAAAATTAATGTAAAACCTTGTTAATTTGGAAGATCTCCTCCCCCGTACATATTTTAGAGCAAAATCAAAGTCATCTATATAGTGCGTGGTCATTGGAAAAAATTTACAAACTAATTGAGGCTGAGAACTTTGGCAAGGCAATGTTAGCCACAATATGCCTTGTGCATATTTGGTTTCTCTCCTTGTACATTTTCTCCCGCGGGCTTTTAAATGAACCGCTTCACAAGCAGATGAACTTGGTCTCTAAGAATGCTAATAAAGTGTAGTCTTAAGAATCATGTGGAGTACTCCCTTACGTGAAGGGAGTTATTTATTTTATTTATTTTTTAAGTTGGCGTATCGTATTCACTGGGTAACAGTTTCAATGACAAAACATTGTGAGTAAAAATATATTATTGCTAAAATTTACAGTGACAGCCTTTTATTGCTAAAAATGTATTTAATGATATTTTTATATTATAGCAAAAGTATTGTATAACATTGCGAGTAAAAATATATTATTGCTAAAATTTGCAGTGACAACCTTTTATTGCTAAAATATATTTAACGATATTTTTATATTATAGCAGAAGTATTGTATAGCGAAAGATCTTAGTCCCAGACTTTACTGAAGGAGGTTACATTGCCAAAACAAATAATGAAGCCTGTGACGGTCAAAAGTAGAGTAAGATGTCTTTTCTTTGAGGTTACTTCTATACCGTTTCATATGGTTAGCTAATTTTAAGTCACCAAAGACACAAACTTAGCTTTGTATAACTAAATATTATAAAAATAATTACCGACAGGCGATATAAATTGTAACTTTGACTATTTTAAAAAAATGAAAAAGAGAAAACAATGTATTTAATTTCAAGAGAGAGATGAGATGAGGCACTGAATAGGGCAGGTCAGTGAAGATAGGTAGTCCTAAGTGGCCAATGCATGGCATGCTAATGATTACATGTTGGAATGGGTGGATTGGCTCTCAATTTTGATTCACCGAAGTCGTTTGTGAACTACATTATATAGAAGGTGATATATCAGAGAGTTCTTGAGTTTTGACCAGGATTTCTACTTCCACAAACAGAAAGAACTTGTGAATCACCAGTGATAACACTGCTGCAGGCTGCTCTATATATGACTAGAGTTGCTAAACTGGGGAGTGGACAGGACAGTGGTCCTGTCCATGATATGTGAAGTCATGTGATGTGACTGTGGAGACATGTATAAGGCATTGGACAACAGAAGTAAGCACCATACTTCAGTGAAATGTGGGTGACTAGTCCTGCGTATTGGACCACAAAATTTGGAGTGTGCTTGGATGTATTACTGTTAGAGTAAAGTGTATAATGGCCTCTTTTGTTTTGTTTCGTTTCGATCGTAAAAATAAACGTCAAGTTTTCATCGTTGCAAGTGGCTTTCAGTGGTGTTTATTTTGCGAAAACTGTTAAAAAAGTTGTCTAAATTGATGAGTGAAAATACAGACAAGCCTAAAAAGTGAATTTTGAGAAAAAGTGCATTTTGAGAAATGTAATATGAAGAAATGACTTTGTTGTCCTTCATTTCTATCTCCCCTTTCATGTTCTTTTTGCTTCTCCACTCGTATAAAACCTTTACCTTAATATTTACCCTCAAATCCCAGTGCTGATAAATTTGGTCACCATGTTGGTGTTCTCAATGAACAATGCGCTTGGCCAATTCAGTAGAAGAAGGAAGTACAGGCCTCACAACAGTCTGTATCTCGCGAGAGGTGATGTTGGGCTTCTTTGTTGCACCATGCCAGCCTCGATATCTCCCAGGTGAGCTTCTAAAAAACGTCGTTTATGAAATTTTCATAATTCCACAACCTCGAGATTGCTCAATCTTATGGCGGACATGTTTTAGAACCTGGTCACAATGGGCACCTTGGACCGCTTCTTCTTTTTGTCTTTAACAACTGTAGCGAACCGCCACACCCTTATTTAATTTGAGAAAATTAGAAAAATCTAAAATGACTCAAAAGCGTCCAAAAGGACGACTAGTCTATCAAAACCAAGAGAGGGGTTCGGGGACTATGTTACACAACAGGAAGGTTTTGGGCACTTGCCACGCCCTTTTGTTCTCTACTTCATTTTAGCGATTAATGGCCTTAAAAAACATTTATAATATAAAATACAATAAAACTACCCTAAGTTTATTTTATGTTTTTTGGCATGAACTCGACAGCAGGGATCAAGTGGCCTACGTATCCGATCGGACTAATCGGAATCAAAATCGCCGTAGTTCAACACTCCTACAGGAAGTAATCTATATTTTAAGACATAGATTTAGACAAGAAATGAGTAAAAAGGATTATTTTTGTTGTTTTCAAAATGAAATGCGATTATGGGGACGGGATGACAATCTATATGATTTCCACCCTAAGAAAGCTAGTAAAGATTACCTCGAGGTGTAGTTTCCCTTGACGACTAAGGGATATTTTCCATACAATCCACAATGCGAAGAAGAAAAAGGAAAAAGAAAATTTGAAGAGTCGTTTGAGTGGCTAGACTTCTCGAAAGAGCTAGTATGTCGTTTCATGATTAATTTTACGTTACACCCTCCTGTACTTAGGGGTCAGTTGCACCCAGCACCCCATGATTTCAATTTTGGCACCCAGCACCAAAATTTTGAAAATCTTGACTTCCATCACCTTTTGACGGTCAAAATGCCTTTTGACCACACGTCTGTTAGTTTTTAAGGGGTAAAGTGGTCAGTTCCTTTACTGTGTCCAAGATGGCATCCATGTGGCATCCTACGTGTTTCATATGTCTGTACCTCTCCAACAGATTTTGCATTCACACACACACACTCTCTCTACACTCTCTCTACACACTCTCTTTCACGCTAAATCTCCTGCCTTTCCACTCATTCTAATCGCTCATCGAGCTCCTTTTGGTTGAGGGAACAAGTATGGACGGTCACCCCAAATGCTGCTAGCTCTTCCACAATTGCGTACCTGATGTCATTTGTCAAAACCGAAAAACAAACCAAACAATTAGTGACCATTCCATCAATGGCATAAACTTTACCATTCCCTTTCCATTCCTTACTAACTCTAACGCATCAGTACAATACAACTTCACCGGAATTCACACACCAAGCCCCGTTGACGGCAGATCTGATGATGTGTGCCCTCTAGTGCAATAATCTCGCGACGAATCCCAAATCCCCGATCTCCCATCATAAAACCCCAATCCTTCCACTCCCGAATTCATCATACCTGCACCACCAAACGCATCAAAAACTCATTAATCCTTTAGTTAGTCAACCGCAATCCCATAATTAGTCAGCCACAATCTCATTAAAGTGGAAAGCATTCGCGTAAAGGATCCAGATCAAAAATTTGGTGTTAGTGAGGATTAAAGAGAGATGAAGGCAGAAATTAAGAGGTGGTGGTGTGTATTAGAGAGAGAGATGAAGACAAAAAATTTGGTGTTGGTGAGGATGAGAGAGAGCGAGAGAGAGACGAAGTCAGATTAGAGAGAGAGGCGAAGATAGATTAGAGAGAGAGACGGATTATAGAGAGAGAGAGAGAGAGAGAGAGAGAGAGAGAAATTTGGTGTTGACTAGAATAACACATAGATTTAATAGCTGAAAAGACAAAGTTACCCTTAAAAAACTAACAACCTTTAGTCAAAGCCCATCTTAACCGTCAATTGGTATCGGATACCAATATTTTCAAAATTTTGGTGTTGGGTGCCAAAATTGAAATCATGGGGTGCTGGGGGTGTAACTGACCCCTAAGTATAGGGTGTAGCGTAAAATTAACCTGTCATTTCACAAAGAATTGTGAAATGACATGCAATGTAATATCCCACATCGGATGTGGAATAGTATGAGATGACACTTATAAGACCTTACCAAGGAACTCATAAGTACCTACTTGGCTAGCCCTTTTGACGGAGGCAATGCCCTGAGGTGGGGCCGTGGACCGAGTCGTTACAGTTGGTATCAAAGCCGACTCTTGAAAACTCGGGCTGGGCTATCCAGTCGGGTTGTCGATGGTTGGGGAAACGAAGGCAAGCCCGGGTATATCCCACATCAAGAGGATGGTTGGGGCAACTAAGGGTGAGCCCGGTTTATCCCACATTGGCTAGAGAGGAAGAGATTCTAGGCTATGTGTGATTGAGCCTTAGCGAGGACGCTAAGGTATAAGGAGGGAAGATTGTAATATCCCACATCGGATGTGGAATAGTATGAGATGACCCTTATAAGACTTTGCCAAGGAACTCATAAGTACCTACTTGGCTAGCCCTTTTGACGGAGGCAATGCCTTATTGTGGGGCCGTGGACCGAGTCGTTACATGCAAGCTCTAAAAAAATTAGCTCATGGACCGACTGAAATCCGACCATTAAAAGTGAAGGCCATGATCACTTTTCTACAGTATTCAGGGTCGCAGGATCTGATAAAATTTGCAAATGCCAATTTGCGAGGCTTGAGATAAGTCAGAATAAATGATAAAATCGCAATTTACGAAAGTCAACTAACCAACCATTTAATCAAAAATAGGTCGGTTCACCCCATTATTTGAAAATGATTTTCTTTTCAAATTTCAAGGCATTTTCTGCCCCTATTTTCATTAATTATCTTTAAAATCACAAATCGGATTTACCAGATTAGGGATAAGACATTTTCTGAACAAACAATAATTGATTTGATCCTCATATCCAAGGATAAATCATTGATTATTTCCCCAAGTCATCTAGACAAACTACATCAATTAGAATAATCTAGACTTTGGATTGGACTTGACATAAATGGACCGTACTAATGAAATTAGATTGGACTGATAATTAAACTGGACTGGACCGGACAATTAAACTGGACATTAATTAAATAAATTACATTACTAAGCCTAGACTCAATAATGCACTCTAAATAATAAAAAAAACCTAATTAATTAAAAACACTACAAAAAATGGACTGCCTACAACAGCAACGCCATTAGCCTCTTTGGGGAGCTTCCTATAACAACGTTGGGCTTCTTCTCAACACCTATTTCACTTCATAACCACCAATCCAGCCTATCCACCTCCATGCCTCTGTCAAACTGATCAACATAAATCACTGGTGACCTACCACAAAATCCTTATAGCCACTATTCCGTCATGTCCACGATAATCTATGAAACCATTCCTCATCCACGAATTGTTACCTTGGTCGATCATAGGACCAGGTGGTGGTGATATTGGAGATTATAGAGGTATGGTTTTATAGATGGTGATGATCGACATTTTGGGAGTAAGGTGAAGGGGAGGCATAATCATCACCAAAGGCGAACTTGGTCGATCATAAACCCCACGTGTTCTTTGGTAACTATCCCAAATCACAAGTTACTATTTTGCAATTTACCCTTATTGTCAATAATCTAACTTTTAGAGAGAATCAAAAGGTGATTAATGCTAAAGCACATATGGCTTTTGCAAAGCAATATATACTTATTGACACTAGAGATACAAACGATTTAAAGTAAAGACTACTTTGAAAGAAGTCACCCCTGCTTTGACAGTACGACAAGCCTTTAAAAAATCCACATTGTCATATGCATTATGTGAAAGTTGCAATAAGGGATTCATTAGATTTTGGGGCAGCTTTACTGGAGCTCTTTAGATTGCTAATGACACTACTTGCACAACTTTATTTCATTTTGCACATGCATATCATTTGTATGATTATGTACTATATGGGTAACACGAGTATGATCACATTATATGGGTTGCGATAGCCATTTATATAATTGTACAAGACATGCCTAAATTATAGAAGGAACCGATTTGGTGGAATTTGCTTGATTAGATCCTTTTTCAAGATCAAATATTTAAAAGTTCTTATTCCCCTGAAATTTTTTAACTTTCTTACCATTCTAGGCCTTCCATATTCACAAAAAAGTTTGGTGTTAGTGTATGGTGCATGACGATGGTTTGGAATGCACCAAACATTCGTGGTAAAATGTGCTATTAAATTAGCAAAAGTTACATTAAAATGATTGATAATTACTAGCTACAAAACCACCAAATTTAGTGATTCTAAAAACCACTAATGTTTTTGCAAAACAATGGATAGTTTTATAGGGCCCATTAAGATAACACAATGCCAGCCATTTGCTAGTAAAATTCGTTCAATATTTAGTATAACTCTAGCCGGTCAAATGGTAAAACAAGAGTGCATGGTTCATGCCAAATCACTAGAAATGCACCATAAATTTTCTGAAGTTCGACATGAAACTACCTTTGGTAAAAAAACTTTGTGGCTAGATACTTCAAAAAATAGCACAATTTAATCGAAGGTCTGTATACTTATTACTCTTAAGCGTATGTACTATAAACTACACTTCAAGCTCATGTCTAAGCACAGGTACGTGAACAAGACTCACTTAGCACGCGGGGTTTAGTAAGAAACAATATTAGCAACCAAAAATTTTCATTTTGCAAATTTTTAGTGGTTAGAAGTATTGAAAAGGCAAAACACGTTAACTAAATTGTGTTAGATGCCAAAAATAGCAAAATGACCTGAACAAGTTTCATGTATCCCTTTCTTTTGTCACTTTTAAGGAGACATATACATCACAAACTTTCGAACTTTTAAAAGTTATGATTGCACCCCTTAATCCATGTAATGCTACCAAACCAACCAAACTTTCGAGCATCATCTTTGTCACAATCTACTCCTTTTCATCGGGGTGCACATGTCCCGCCCATCATTCGCAGTCGGCCCGTTTAATTTTTTCACCACTGGAAAAGGGAGTAGAGGTGGGGCTGGAGATGAAGATGGCAAAGGGAGGTGGCATGACGGTGCAAATCTGATGAGATGGAGATTGGGGGAGGCCGTGGCATTGAGGTTGGTCATGATGGCCATAACAGACCTAGGTTGTAGCTTTTGTGCAGGCACGCGTACTTTGCTATTGTTTTGGTGCGACTATTTTGGTGACATGTACACACTATTGCATGGAGGAAAACGAGGTGGCAGTGGGCTACAGTGGTGGTGAATGTGGAGAGGTCAGTATAAATATAAATATGTGTGTGTGTAGGGGTGTGTGTGTATACATATGTATATGTATATACACCACAAGAAAATATGTATTTTGCGACGGAGTTTTAGCGACGGAAGGTATTCCGTCGCTAAACATGTCTTTAAGCGACGGAATATACCGTCGTTAAAACTCCGTTGCAAAATACTATTACCGACGGAAGACACCGTCGGTAAAAATATTTTGCAACGGAGTTTTAACGGCGGACTTTTAGCGACGGAATTACCGTCGCTAAATATTTTTTTATAAAATTAGTAATTTTGAGTTTTTTTTAAAATTATTTAAACGACTGAATAAGTCCGTCGCTAAAACTTCTGTCGCAAAAGTCTTTATAATAAGACATTCACCGACGGAGTTTTAGCGACGAACTTATTCCGTCGCTAAAGCTCCTCCATATAAATCCAGATCTGGTTTCTTTCTCTCTCCCCGTTCTCTTTCTGAAATTCTGCTCCCACCCACCGCCGTTCTCACCTCCGGCGACCCTTCTCTGCGGCGACCCAGCTCCGGCGACACTCCCGTCCCCCACCCGACGCCGCGCCACCAAGCCTTGCACTCCGGTCGTGCCACAAAGCCTCCACTGTCGCCGCGCAAGGAAACCACCACTACCGCCGCACCACCAACACCGGCGCCGTCGTACCCACCTCGAGATTTGTATGTCAATTGCCCTAAATTATCTGAATTTTTTGTTAATTTGTCTTCAATTTAGGTTACATGCCCTAAATTATCTGAATTATTTAGATTTGTATGTCAATTTAGGTTCAATTTTTTGTTAATTTGTCAATAGAGCCCCCTAATTGAACCCTAAATTGAAGTAATTGAATGCCCTAATTGAATCAAACCCTAAATTAAACTAATTAAACCCTTAATTAAACCCTAAATTGATTGCCCCAATCTAACCGAACCCTAATTGAACCCTAAATTGAATGCCTCAAATCAACCGAACCCTAAATTGAATCAATAGAGCCCCCTAATTGAACCCTAAATTGAAGTAATTGAATCCTAAATTGAATGCCCTAATTGAATCAAACCCTAAATTAAACTAATTGAATCCCTAATTAAACCCTAAATTGATTGCCCCAATCTAACCGAACCCTAATTGAATGTCTCAAATCAACCGAACCCTAAATTAAACTAATTAAACTCCTAATTAAACCCTAAATCGATTGCCCCAATCTAACCGAACCCTAATTGAACCCTAAATTGAATGCCTCAAATCAACCGAACCCTAAATTGAATCAATAGAACCCCCTAATTGAACCCTAAATTGAAGTAATTGAACCCTAAATTGAATGCCCTAATTGAATCGAACCCTAATTTGAACTAATTGAACCCCTAATTAAACCCTAAATTGATTGCCCCAATCTAATCGAACCCTAATTGAATCCTAAATTGAATGCCCTAATCCAACCGAACCCTAAATTGAACTAATTGAACCCTAAATTGAATGCCTCAAATCAACTGAACCCTAAATTGAATCAATAGAACCCCCTAATTGAACCCTAAATTGAACCTTAAATTGAATGCCCTAATACAATCGAACCCTAAATTAAAATAATTCAAGCGCATTGGATATGTGAATTTTGAACATTTTTTTCCCATTTGAACATTGATCATTTGTTTGATAATTTTAGGTTGTTAATTGTGCGTTTTAGAATTGTGATTATTGATCGATGATTTTAGGTTATTAGCTGTGCATTTGAAGTAATTGCGATTATTAATTGATGATTTTAGATTGTTAATTGTGCATTGAGCATTTGAGATATTGAGATTATTGACGGAGGATGGGACCCAATTGGATTGAATGTGTGGTTTTTGTTAATTTTTATTGCATTGAGCATTTGAGAATTGAGAATTGAGGTTGTTGACGGAGGATGGGACCCAATTGGATTGAGATAACTGTTAGTTAGCGCAGACACGGACAGCACGTCTGATCGACGGTGTCCGACATTTAAAAAAGAAATTAACGTATGCCGATGTGTCTGGAGGTGCGTGTCGGTGGGCATTGGACACGTGTCTGGAGGCTTCGGACACGTGTCCAAAGGCGTCGGACACGTGTCGGTATGTGTTGGACACGTGTCCGGAGGTGTCAGACACGTATCGGACACCGTATCGACACCCTATATGAGGTGTCGGAATTGAGATTGTTGACGGAGGATGGGACCCAATTGGATTGAGATATCTGTTAGTTAGCGCAGACACGGACAGCACGTCTGATCGACGGTGTCCGACATTTAAAAAACAAATTAACGTATGCTGATGTGTCTGGAGGTGCGTGTCGGTGGGCGTCGGACACGTGTCCGGAGGTGTCAGACACGTATCGGACACCATATCGACACCCTATATGAGGTGTCGGAATTGAGATTGTTGACGGAGGATGGGACCCAATTAGATTGAGATACCTGTTAGTTAGCGCAGACAGGGACAGCACGTCTGATCGACGGTGTCCGACATTTAAAAAATAAATTAACGTATGTCGATGTGTCTGGAGGTGCGTGTAGGTGGGCGTCGGACACGTGTCTGGAGGTGTCGGACACGTGTCTGGAGGTGTCAGACACGTATCGGACACCATATCGACACCCTATATGAGGTGTCGGAATTGAGATTGTTGACGGAGGATGGGACCCAATTGGATTGAGATACCTGTTAGTTAGCGCAGACACGGACAGCACGTCTGATCGACGGTGTCCGACATTTAAAAAACAAATTAACGTATGCCGATGTGTCTGGAGGTGCGTGTCGGTGGGCGTCGGACAAGTGTCCGGAGGCTTCGTGGACGTGTCCAAAGGCGTCGGACACGTGTCGGTATGTGTCGGACACGTGTCTGGAGGTGTCAGACACGCGGCACAATTAAGCCTAATTAGCCCTAACATAACCCAATTAAGACTAATTAGGACTAATCAGCACTACTCGGCACAATTAAACCCTAATTAGGACTACATAACTCTAATTAGCCATAATCAACCCTAGTCAGCTATAATTATCCGAAACTATCCCTCATTAACCTTAATTAGCCCTAACATAACCCAATTAAGCCCAATTAGCCCTAATTAGGACTAATCATCACTACTCGGCACAATTAAACCCTAATTAGGACTAAATAACCCTAATTAGTCCTAATCAACCCTAATCAGCTATAATTATCTTTCGTAATTAACCCTAATAACCCAGTTAGCCCTAATTAGCCCTTGTACATCCCATAATTACTCCATGTTGCCCAGAGATGGTTCAATTACTCGTTGTTTACAAACCCTGCCTTCTTTATATTAATTGTTGTTTTGAGAAGTCCATTGGCAACGAGATGGTTCAACTCGTTGCCAACGAGTTCTATTTAATGTGGAATTGGTAACATATGCAACGATCATTCTGTAGTTTTGATATTTCGGAAAGATTCTTGCATATCTTATCAATTTCTGAACACATGCATGCATAGAAACCCTTAGTTCCCGTTCAAAGGTACTCATTACAAGGTAATGCCTTGTAATGAGCCTTTGGATGTCCAGTTTGGACAGTTTGGAAAAGCTAATTGTTTATAAAACAGTATTTTGACTCATGCTTTATGTTCTATGTCGTGGATATTTGGTACACGTTCTCGTGTGTTTCTCTGGGTGCATACAGATCTGGTGTTCTAACATCCGTCAAACCTTCCTGAGCAAGGTTAGATGAATGTTAGAACACCTAATCGATGTGGTGTACTTGGAGAAATGCGGGGAGGTGCTGCCGAATTTTTCACAGACATCGGACTAAGCATGAGTTATTCACTGTTTTATAAACATGTGCTTTTCTGAATGGGATAGGACCACTACCTGTGTCAAGAGTGGAGGGGAAATATGTAGACATGTTGTAACATTCATGCATTGATATTTACATCGGCAATGCCTAATCACTGGTCATTATTGAAGGTGGTATACAGTACGATAATTCAGTCGTCATGTCAGTCGATCGAAGTTGGATGAAAAGGAAGAATGCTGAAGATTTTGAGTGTCGCGTTGACGAATTTCTCGACTTCGCTTATGCGCATCCTGCACATGTTGACCTTGATAAGATAAGGTGTCCGTGCGGTAGATGTGAGTTGTTGCACTGGAGAAAAAGAATTGAAGTAAAATGGCATCTTCGTCGGTACGGTTTTATGGGTGGATACACAAGGTGGACGCAGCACGGGGAAACGATAGTATTGTCGTCCAACCTGGCTAGTCAAACTGAAGTTAGGGAGGAGGCACGATATGATTTCCGAGATATGATTATGGATGCTGGGCATGCTAATGTTGACTGGGGTAACGACAGTCCACAACCGCCGAACGAGGGGGCTCATCAGTTTTATGAGTTGTTGAGAGCTGCGGAAGAGCCGCTGTGGGATGGAGCTCCGAAACACACACGGCTGTCTGCGGTTAGTAGGTTATTACAGTTGAAATCAGACCACGGGCTGAGTGAGAAAGGTTTTAACGAGTTTGTTACCTTCATCAAAGAAATACTGCCCGAAAGTGAAAAGCTACCGCCGTCGTACTATGACGCGAAGAAGATGATGAGGAAACTTGGGTTGAGCTATGACCGGATAGATGCGTGCAATAACGATTGTGTATTATTCTGGAAAGAGAATAAGGATTTGTCATTATGTCCAGTATGTGATCATTCGAGGTACAAACCGGACAAAGGGAAGAAGAAAAACATTGCATGGAAGATATTGCGATATTTCCCGGTCACACCACGGCTTCAGAGAATGTACTACTCCTCCAGTACAGCTGAACATATGAGGGCTCACCGTGAGACTCGCAGCAACGATGCCGATGTGCTGACACACCCAGCTGATGGAGAGGCGTGGAAGGAGTTTGACCGCAGGCATCCAGTCTTTGCTCAGGAAGTTCGGAATGTTAGACTTGGTCTGGCAACCGATGGGTTCAACCCTTTCGGTCAGTCTACCACGCCTTACTCCTGTTGGCCTGTTATTATTGTCCCTTACAACCTTCCACCAGGCATGTGCATGAAGAAGCCGTATATGTTCTTGTCGTTGCTTATTCCGGGGCCGAAGAGTCCCGGTAAGGACATAGATGTGTATTTAAGGCCGTTGATTGATGAGTTAAAACAATTATGGAATCATGGAGTCGAAACATATGATGCATCCCTTAAACAAAATTTTCAGATGAGGGCTGCTTTGATGTGGACTATACATGATTTCCCCGCATTGGGAATGACGTGTGGCTGGAGCACACATGGGAAGCTAGCATGCCCTGCTTGTATGGGCGTGAACCCCGGTCATACGTTAAAGCACGGCGGAAAGGCCTCGTGGTTCGGATGTCACCGTAAGCTTTTGCCACCGGGCCATCAGTTTCGTAGGCAGAAGGATAAATTTGACGGGACAATCGAGCGTGAGGTTGTCACACTGGACTACCCATCTGGTGAAGAAGTACTCTCACACCTGGAGGCACTTGATACTGACATACCACACGGTAAGGGTGTGCCGGATCGGAAGATTGCAGGGTTCGGGAAAGAGCACAACTGGAGAAAATTTTGTATCTTCTGGGAGTTAGCCTACTGGAGGACGCTCGTTATCCGAAACAACATGGATGTGATGCATATTGAGAAGAACGTTTTTGATAATGTGTTCAACACAGTGATGAATGTCAAGGGCAAATCGAAAGATCACCTTAAAGCGAGAAGGGATCTACAACAGTTGGGTGTACGCCGTGAATTGCATCCTCGGACAGTCAGTGGGAGGACCATACTTCCGAAAGCACCTTACTGTCTAGACAAGAAACAAGTGGAGAAGGTCTGTCAGTGGGTTAAGAATTTGAAGCTTCCGGATGGGTTTGCGTCCAACATATCTCGTTGTTGCAATGTATCGGAATGCAAGTTCCAAGGGATGAAGAGTCACGACTGCCACGTATTCATGGAGAGATTCATTCCTATTGCCTTCCGGGGACTGTTGCCACGGGTTGTTTGCGAGACTTTGACTGAATTATCTCATTTCTTTCGAGATATATGCGCTTCTACGATCCGGGTGAGTAACATGGAAGTGCTTGAGAAGAACATTGTGGTGACGATTTGCAAGCTGGAGAAAATCTTCCCACCTTCGTTCTTTGATTCAATGGAGCATCTGCCTGTTCACTTGGCATATGAAGCTAAGATGGGTGGACCCGTGCAATATCGGTGGATGTATCCCTTCGAGAGGTAATCCTTAAATTGTTATAGTTGTTCGTTTACACTTAATGCGACATCTGTTATCATTGATATTCCACCTAACTCGATTCGCTAAACTTCTAGGTTCATGTTCCATTTAAAGAAAAAAGTCCGTAATAAGGCTCGGGTTGAAGGCTCAATTGCGGAGGCTTACGTAATGGAAGAACTTGTAAACTTTTGTAGTCAATATTTCGGGCCTAATGTTGGTACGAGGTTAAATCAACTAGGCCGAAATGACCCCGGATCAAGCACAAATTTGGAAGGGCAATTGTCAATATTCAAGCAGCCAGGGAGTCCGTTCGGCCGAACGTATACTCGATGGCTAACGGATGAAGAGTACAGTGCTGCAACAATATATGCCCTTCTAAATTGCGATGAAGTTTCGGCATTCGTTGAGTAAGTTAAAGTCTTAATTCACTTACATTGTTGTACATAATTGAAAGTGTGTGTTAAGTGAGTCAACTATATTGGTTTGCAGTGAGTTCGATGCGGAATCCTTAATCACTGATCCCGCTGGACTTGAATCTCATCGAAAATCACAATTTGTACAGTGGTTCAAAATTCGTGTAAGATTGTTTAACGAAATTATATTATGTGTTATATACAGTTCTGTGGCCAATTAGTATACTGATTTATCCTTAATTTTTACCGTCATCTACAATAGGTTCAGTCAATGGATAGACCAGTGGCCTCATGCTTGAAATTACTAGCCGAAGGCCCTAACAAACAAACATCCTGTTACGGAGGCTATATCATCAACGGGTTTAGGTTTAACGTAAAAGATGATGACCGAACAAAACAAACCCAAAACAGTGGAGTCTTGGTCAACGGCGACTGTTATGCCGAGAATTGCATGGATTTTTACGGAGAGCTAGATGAGATTGTTGAGCTAACATATTTGGGTTCCCAAAACCGCCTGGTAATGTTCAAGTGTACGTGGTTCGATGTCACATGCAGTAGAGGAATCCGTGTTAGCTCTCAAGGGATTGTAGATGTCAATGTCAAGTCAAGACTTGCATCAGACGAGCCCTTTGTGTTTGCTAGTCAAGCTGTACAAGTCTTTTACGCGGAGGACGTCGCCAATCCCAAATCTCATTGGTATACAACTATCAAGTCCAAGAAATTGCCCGTGACATATGACAGTGAGCTAGACTCCTTTCAAGCCGACCAACCACGTGTCTTGTTCCCTGTTGAGGTCAACAACGAGGAGGACGATCTTCCTCTTCCAACAACACTTCTTGTGGGAGAAGAAGTCGTAGATGATGACGCGGAAGATGTTGAAAGTGTTGGAGATGATGTGACCGAGTCTACTGATGAAGAGGATGAATTAGAAGATGAAGAGGACGACGAGTCCCACGAAGAAGAGGGCGACGAGGAAAGTGATGAAGATGATTCGCAAACTGAAAATGATTGACTTGTAATGTTGTAACATCACGGGAAAAATGTAGTAACATTTTAGAACTTGGTGTTTATTGATGTGTTTTTGCACATCCGTTCATATATATATATATATATATATATATATATATATATATATATATATATATATATATATATATATAGTGCCGATGATGATTTATGCCTAAATTATTGTTTTTCACGTGTTAATGTCTTTGTATATAATCTATATGAAGTCAGATATGGATAGGATACGGGCTATTCGTGGCCGGGCTGGACGCCGAGCTGCTTCCTCCCCGGTTAGTCCCACCTCGTCATTGCCTACTGATGACGAGGCACAGAGTGATCGCGGACAGCCATCGGGGGCCCAGCCCCAGCCATCGCCGTCACCCCATCGAGCCGTCGCCCCAGCCCGACGCAGATTCATCCCACACGCGCGTGCATTCTCCATCTTCCGTGGGTTCTACCTCAGGTATAGTTGATAACGGTGTTTCGTACATTTTCGCTAGCCTTATATTTGAACTGTATTAATGTCTGTGTTTTGTAGGATCTCGACGAGGCCGTGGTCCGACACGCGGGGTACGCATCGACCCCCAGCGTAAACAGAGAGTTACGCTCACGCAGGAGGGCCTGTAAGTACTAAAAATATCACCTCATGCCTTATGTTTAAAATTTTGGGGTGTTAATTTATATTTGAACTGTATTAATTAATTTAATTACTTCTTTGGCAGGATCCTGGAGAATATTGCGAGGACGAAGATCGGCGTTCTTGTGAAGGGCCGATTCTTCGAGCCACGCCTGTACTGGAAGGACTGGGATGCCGCTGCGAGGGAGGCCCTATGGGAGGAGTGGCTGGTACGGTGAAGTATTTTTTTCAGCGTTAGTAAATGTTAAATTACAGTTTGTTTTATGTTGTTAATTTGTGTTATTGAATGCCTTACAGGAGGGGTTCACGTTTGACACGCCTCAGCAGCAGGTACTGGGGCAGCAGGCTTTCTTTGCCTACATCGGCAAGAATTACCGCCGATGGCTCCACGATGCACGGGACCGGGCGAAGAAGGCGCTGCCCGCGGGTGCCCCGATGACGGACATGGCGAGATATCCCCCACATTGGATATCTCACCGTGTATGGGGGAGATGATAGATCGGTGGGCTGCGGATCCAGGTTGGGACGCCAAGAGTAAGAGCGGGACTGAGAACAGACAGAACAAAGATCCGACGCACACGGGGGGGTCGGTGCCACACGACATCGTCCGACACAAGAACGCGGTCGAGCACCCGGATCTGGAGGACGATGAGGTCGTAGCTCTGACGTATAATCAGACGCACGTGCGGAAGAAGGACAAGGACGAGACGCACCGGGCGGGCGACTATATTTCAGATATTGCCCGGCGGATCGATGTGAGTCAATTTATTTAAGTTAATGTTTTTTCTTTCTATCCTCAATGTCTGTTTCGTTAATTAATGCCCTAACATATCGTTAAACCACTATTTTTGCAGGCCTCGTATGAACAGCTAAGGGGGTCCGAGCAGCAGTCCGGACAGCCATCAGCGTCCACTAGTACGGCTGCGAGTACTGGGGGGTTGAAGCGATGGCTGGATACGCCGGAGGTCGTGAATCGGCCGAAAGGCCGCATACGCGGCCTGCCTAGCACGACTGCTCGTGCCGTGATAGGAGCGTCCTCACCCCCTGCTGCCCCTCCACAGACACCGGCTCCTCGGCCTCAGTTGGACGACGAGGAGATCCAGCGCATTGCTACAGTGGTGTGCCGGATGATCAGGGAGCAGGGCACTGCTGGACAGGCCGCCCCGGCCCCGGATCAGCAGGATCCAGATCCGGGACTCGGGAACCCCTGATGAGCCCCTTCCCGTGCCCGCCTTGTACTCTTCTCCCCTCTCCCTAACCGGCTATATCCGGTTCCCGGCTTGTACATATATGAATTTTTTTTATAATTGATTATATATATTTCTTTCTGTATTGATTATTGCGCGTTGTTGTTGAGATTTGAAAATTGTATTACAGGTCTGGGTAATTGAAAAATAAAAAAAAATTTCAAAAAAAAAATTGACTTTTGGCGACGGATTAATTCCGTCGCTAAAGTATTCCTACAATCAGTTATTTAGCGACGGAATATTCCGTCGCTAAATAAGTTTTTTAGCGACGGAATATTCCGTCTCAAAAATATAAATCCGTCGCTAAAGAATATAATTAGCGACGGAATATCCGTCGCTAATTAAAATAAATTCGTCGGTAAAAATGACATATTTAGCGACGGATTTAAAACATTCCGTCGCTAAACTATTAGTGACGGGCTTTTATACGAGGGATTTTTAGCGACGGTGAATCCGTCGCTAATTATTTTAGCGACGGATTTTGGGCTTTT